>CAWUFW010023613.1:0-72574 GCA_963921515.1 Calotriton arnoldi
AACCATTTATGTAGAATTTCCCTAGATCAGGTTGTTAAAACTGCCAAAATTGTTATAGTCGAAGATGAAAAGGCCAGTTTATTTCTATAAAGATTTAGCTCTCACAATAAGTAATTTGTTTCCAAAATGTTGACTAGTTGGTCCAATCAATTTGTCGGATGTAGAATGGGAGACAACATTTCCTTCAATTTCTTGAAAGTTTCTGCAGTCATGTCTAGCAGGCAAACACATTAAAACATGTATTATATGTTATATTGTATACAGAAGAAAATAAATTGTTGAAGTTCAGTAGTTCAGTAATTACTCAATACTCTTGTGATTCAAAATTACCAAAATGACATGATTGCACCGTATTGAGTAATTGAGAGTAATTTGTAAAAATAGTCCTAAAATAGGTGCACAGGAACAAAGAACTGAGAGAGTGCTGAGTACTGCTGTTCGTGACCTGTAGCATTTAATGCTATTTTCTTAGCACAAGATGCATCTATGAGCGCATTTTGGACAAGAGGGCGCATTTTGCATTAGGAAAATTGCTCTCACATAACTGCGAGTAATTTTGCTGTAATTATGAGTAATTACGCTTGAGAGAATTATGCCGGTTACGCCCACTCCTAGAAAAAACGCATTGTGAAAGTTAACAAGTTGATTTGACAGAGGCGTTTCTAACACAAGCATAGACAATTGGGATTTCCAAAGCAAAGTTGTGCGGTTACATTTTTCATCCATTTGTATAATATAAACCTGGCTCCAAAGAGCTGTGGAGTGCTTGACTGCTTTTCAGAAAACACCTGTCTTGGAACTGGAGCACCTCAAACACAGGTGCTCTACACAGCTGTACTGCACTCGAGAGAAAATTGTAAAGTTTGTTACCCAATAAGACGCAGGTACTTCAGTAACTTCTTCAGATTCGTACAGGTCTTTGGATAAAATGACATCCACCAGGAACTTTTAGGATCAAATTGAAACTTTTCTGCAGCCTGCAAAGTGTCATGATAGCTACAGAACCTGGTCTCCCACTGTGCCACAACCACATTCGTCTGCTCAATAGCTTCACAGGACATTTCCAAAAGGACATTGTTATAATATTGTATTTTGAAAATGTCGAATATACTATAAAGTACAAACGCTTCCTCTGATAAAATATGTTGCGCATATATAAATATGTATATAAATATGTATATATATATATATATATATATATATAAAATATATATATTATCATTAATGAAAGGAAAATGTACATCATAGAAAAACAGTAGAGCGTCTCACAGTGAAGGACTGCCATCCTGCTGTCTTTGATTACACAAGGACGTTTCCCAGTTGTGGCACCCAGCCTGATTCTTGAGGGAGTAGATTCACTTTCGTGTATGAGGAAGGAGGAGCGGACCAATTGTTTCGTCGGTGGACCAGCACCAACCAGGCTATAATTGTGCTTTCAGGCAATGAATTGTTGGTTTCCTTCAGTGTGCCAGCAGCTCTATAGCTGGCAAATCCCCGCCTTCAGTGAAAGATGAACAAGCTGTAAATCAAGTCCCATGTGAGCAGCCCTGTACTGCCCCAAAGCTAATGGCCTTGTGGCGAGGGCTATTCAAAGGATAAAGGAACATGTACCGCAAGGTATAATTAATAGGAAAGATGTAGAGAAATCTCTGCATGGTTGCATATGGTCATATCACACCTCACCAAACCTCATTACTGGTAAAGCCCCTTTTGTAGCAATCAAAGGTAGAGAACCCGGCACCAAGATGATTCCTAATTGGTTAGGAGGTGGCAAAAGTGTAAACGTGGACTCTATATAAGCCCAAGAAATAATACACCAGCACCAAACATAAAACAAGAAATGGTATGACAACAAACATGGAGTAAAGAACCAGAATTGGAAAATTGGTGATTGGGTACAGGTAAGAAGAAATTCTAAACATCACCATCATCTGAGCAAATACTATCCTCCCTATGAAATAACCAAAACATATAACAATGTGGTAAAATAGAGCAATGTGAAAATTTGGAGTAATGAAAAATTAGCTGGACACAACCCATTATTATTATAAATTAACATAGGTTGCCATCTCTTGGCATCTCTCTTAGAATGATAAGTAAATGTATTTTATGAATCACTTATTCTTTTCAAGGTTGTTATAGGAGGGAGATGTGTTATAATATTGTATTTGAATTTTTTTGAATTAGTATAAAGTACAAACGCTTCCTCTGATAAAATATGTTTGATATATATATATATATATATATATACACATTATATTTGGAGTACACAGCACGGATGAGTAGCCCCCTTTCTCCACCACTCTGCAAACGTGCCTCCTGGCATGCTCTCAGTTGGGGGATGAAGTGCCCTTCGCTGCTGAGGGTCCTTAGGGGCCAACTAGCCTACCTGTTACCTCCAGTATGCCCCACAAAGTGGGATTGCTGAGAGGTGGTCATAGACCGCGCCCCTTTCTACACCACTCTGCAAGCGCCACTCCTGGCACACTACTATTTGGGGGATGAAGTCCCCTTGCCTCTTGAGGGTCCCTTGGGGCCAACTAGCCCTCCTGTTATCTCCAGTAAGCCCCACACAGCAGGATTGCTGAGAGGTGGTCAGAGGCCACTCCCCCTTTTTCCACCGCTCAGCAAACGCGCCTCCTGGTGCACTGCTGCTTGGGGGATGAACTCCACTTAGTTATGAGGCCCTCAGGATGCAAGGGGACCTCCTCACCCCACCAGCAGTGCACCGAGAGGCGTGTTTGCAGAGTGGTGGAAACCCAACTGGCTCTTGCAAAAGTTCAAGATGTTCAACATGCAAAGTCTTTGAACCTCTGGCTCGGGTGGGGATTCGGCCCTAGACTGTGGCGATGGGACTGACCATGGAGGGGCGGCTCAGGAGGCATAGGGGTACCTAGCGGAGTGCCTTGGTGAGGTTCTGGTGGATCTGCTGGGCTTAGACCTTCAGCGCCCCTCTCGACAGTATCTCCGCCTGACCTGTCCGGCCAGCTGCTGTCCCCTTACTCCAATGCCAGGCACGGATCAGAGTGGGATGGTAATACTTCTTTGAACCAGAAGATATTTTGTGATATTTCTTCTGGTCCATTCTGGGCTGTCACCATGCTGCCATTTTTTGCGGTGACTGTTCAGGTCCCTGGTTCATAGGGGGATCTGAACTTCCACCTTGGGCGGTGGTCCGTGAGGATGGCGCTATATCCTGACCGCAGTGATTTGGGCCTGGACGGATGCCTCACACTGGCCTGTTCATTGTGCCACTGGAGGAGTGCTTGAGTCTTTTGGATGTCATGAGGTGGTGATGCCCACCCGTGATAGGTGGGAATCAGGTCTCTCCATGGCCCATTGAACATCAGGGCCCACGGTGTCTGTTTGGTAGTGTAGTGCGGGGTGCTCCAGTACTCTCAGAGGAACAGGTGGAGATGGTGTTTGGGATCGGCCTGTTCTACAGTGGTGATGCATAAGGTCTTGTTAAGCGTGCGCATGAACCTTTCAACGTCCTCGTTGGCTTGTAGCCATTGTGGGGTGACTTGTCAGTGGTGGATCTCGCGCTGCATGAGAAATTCAGCGAATTCAGCCCCATGGAACGGGGGTCCGTTGTTGCTACGGATCTCGGTGGGGAGGCCGAAAGTCGCAAACACCTTTTCTAGAACGGGAGCCATGTGTATGATTGCTGGGGAGGCGATTTCTTCCACTACTGGATACTTGGAGTGGCCATCCATGAGGAAAAGAGTGTTTTTTCCACCAGGCAAACTCCCGAAGTCTATGCTTATTTTGGACCAGGTGTCGGTGCATGGTTCCTCTGTGATCACTGGGGCCGGTCGTTCTGACATGCTCGTCTTCTGGCAGGCTGCGCATCTTCACACTAGGTCTTCTACTATCACTTCCAGCTCTGGGACCATACCTTCTCTCTCATCCTTGACTTCATTTTTGTGGTGCCTTGATGTCCGCCATGTGCCAGGTGTGTGACCTACTGTCTAAGTGTCTTCGGTATCACAATGCAGGACCCTTGTAGTAGGAGGCCGTCTTGAGTTGCGGTGAGCTTGTATCGCATCCTCTGCATTTTCGTCAGTGCCTCCTTGTCTTCCTGGGCCTAGTCGTTCTCATCCTGGATGAAGTCCTTCCAAGTTCCATTTTGGACGGTCTTGAGCACTCGTGTGAGGACCGGGTCTGATTATGCCACCCCTTGGATATCTTCGAGGGTCAGTGCACGAGGGCATGCGATGCGCAAGGTCATCTGGATATACTTCTCAGCCTCATCAGGTTGCTCGTATCCCTCTGGTGGCATGGGGTGGTGAGATAGGAAGTCTTCCGGGTTCTTGGACCCCCAGGTGGTAGACCACCTCTATTTGGTAGTGTTGCAGCTGTTTGGCCCATCTCTCGATCCTCGGTGGTGGGGGAGGGGCTGAGCCATTGAAGAGTGGGACTAAGTTCTGGTGGTCAGTCCCAACTTTGACGGGCTGGCCGCTCAGGTAGAGGAGGAAATGTTTGCATGCCCATTTGATGGCCAGGGCTTCTCGCTTGATTTGTGCATATCTTGCTGCCGTAGGCATCAGCGCCTTGCTTGAAAACACTAGGGCGGCCCACCTCCCAGGCTCCTGCTCTTGAGTTAGCACCACTCCAAGGCCTGTGGGGCTGGCATCTACTAATAGCTCCATGTGTCTCTCAGGGCTGGTGTATACTAGCATGGCTTCACTGAGTAGGGCATCTTTGAATTTCTGAAAGGATTCTTCCTCATGGTGGACCGAGTTCCACTTGGTGTCCATTTTAGTGATGGAGCTGAATGGTTCCGCCAGGGTAGCGAGGACAGGAATGAACCTCCCGCAGTAGGTGGCCATGCCGAGGAAGCTTCTCACTTCGGAGGGTTTCCTGGGAGCTGGCACCTGTTTTATCGTTTGTGACTTGCGGGGGGTCTACTTGAATGCCCTCTTTGTTGAAGATGTATCCGAATAATTCCAGGGATGATTGGAAGAATGAGCACTTGTCATGGTGCAGTGTCACTGTGTGCTCACTGAGGCATCACAGCTGTCCTTCAGGTGTTTGTGGTGCTCCGCTGCGGTGGCAGAGTGGATGAGTATGACATCGCTGACATTTAAGATGCCGGGGAGGCGGGATAGCGTTTTGCGTATGGTGTTCTGGAAGACCTCAGCGGCAGATGAGATCCTGAAGTTCAGGCGCTTGTATCAGCGTACGCCCAGGTGTGTGCTGAAAGTGGTGATGTATCGACTTTCCTCAGCGTGGGGCAGCTGGTGGTACCCAGCGTTGAGGTCCAGCTTCGAGAACCACCAGGAGCCGTTGACATCCTCAATTATATCATCCATGGTGGGCGTGATATGTTGCTCTCTCTTGATGGCGCAGCTGGTAGCCTTATGTCGATGCACAGTCGTATCTTCACCGGTTGTTTGGGTTTTTCAGCGATCACAAGCGGGGAAACCCATGGGGTTGGGCCCAATTCTCTATCACCCCTTGCTGTTCTAGCTTTTCAAGTTTTCTTTCCACCAATGGTCTGAGGTGAAATCGGACGCGTCGGTGTCTCAGCGCAACCAGTGCAACCATCATGGTCAATATGCAGTTTGATTGGGGTGCACTTGAGCCGGCACTGGCCTTTGAATAGTTTGGGGAATTGGTCTAGAGGGTCATCGACTTGGTGGGTCCAGATACTCCTGGCGAAGGACACTAGCCCTAGGTCTTCAGCGGTATGGCTGCCAATCAGGGTATCCGTCTTTTGGGTGATGATGTGGATCAGCGTCATTACTCCATGCTCCTCCGACCTCACGGGCACCGCCATCCGCCGTTTGGGGGGTAGTGGAGACTGGCTCCCGAAAGCAAAGATCTTGGTTTGAGATGGCGTTAGGCATGGCTTGGGTCGAAGACGGTTGTACTGCTGGATCCCCATTACGTTGACTAACGCCCCCGTATCGATGATTGCCTTGACTTCAGATCCAGCTAATTTGACAATGCATGTTGGTTGCGGCCTTCGGCGGCCTTTTAGCTCCAGTGTGAAGGAGATGAGAAAGGGCTCTTCTTCATTATCATCGGGGAGGAGTCTTCCAGACATCTGTGTGGCTTTCCCGGCCCCTTTGGGTTGTCCTGTTGTGCTATGTTCGTGATGGACAGCTGGCGTACTGCCTTTGATAGTGGGCTCTGACTTCTGGTGTCTTTTCCTCTGGCCTTTTTCCGGCACACCACCACCAAATGGTTGGGAATTCCGCAGTTGGTGCAGGTCTAACCTTGCGCATGGCACTCACCCACTGGGTGTTCATCACGGCCGCAGTACCCACACTTCAATTTGTTTGCTGGGGATTTCTGTTTTCTGATGTGAGTAACAAGGACCCCCTGACAAATTTCTAGTACAATTCCTAGGACAGGGCACTACACAATGAAAAAAATTCCTAGGCAACTAAATTCTATCAATATGATTTATGTATGTAATAATAATGAACTCAGTGTAACGACCAGAGTACAAAAAATGTAAAGATTTAATATCAGTTATTCAATGCCCTATTGATATAATAACAATTCTAAATTAAAAACACACATTTATTCACATTTAAAAAAACATCATGATCTTAATTGTTTTATACATGATTGACGTAAATTAAATCACAATTAAAAACCAAAAAGTGGCAAAACAATGAATCTTCGACGCGCGTTTCGGCACAAAATACCCCTTCATCAGGAAATGCCACAAATAACCTGAAAATAATAAAAAATATACTCAGAAACAATTCACATTGATAAATTACATGTATTAATTTTAAGTCATTTCTAGGCTTGGTCGGTAAATTCCGTTCCGCTCACGGAATTTGCGGAATTTGGGTAATTTCGCGTTCCGCGGAGAACACGAAATTGCCAAAAATTCCGCGATCCGCGGCTTCGCGGAGTTTTTTGCTTGTTCGCGCTTTCAAAATGCGTGTTCGCAAGATATTTCTCCCCGAGCACGCAAACAGCGTTCGCGAACAGGAAAAAAGCATCGCGAACGGGCGGAACAAGCAATTCCGCGTGTTCACGGAACTTTTGCGTGTTCGCGGAGATTTTTTACCGTTTCGCGGAGCTTTGCGTAGCGCGACTACGCAAATTCCGCCCACCCCTAGTCATTTCTTACTCGAACTTACACTGAGAAAACCATACTATAAAACAATCTTCCTCTACAATGTTGACTGCCTTCGTTAAACCAGCTAAACTCAAGGAAAATGAAAAGAGAAAGAATGGATATATGGAGTACGAGTTGAAATATAGGAGTTGATGCAGGCTAAACGTCCCAATTCTATCTGTTTATCACCTAGGTGTTAAAAAATTCCTATTCAAGGGCTTACTTTATATGTTTGTTCACGTTTTTTCTTATGACTCAGTTCAATCGAGTCACAAGATGGCTGCCAACACTTCCTGGTTTGAAGTGTTGTCAGCAAATCAGATCTCAGGCACAAGATCGGGAGGGTATGCGGATCCACCGCGGCCACAGTTGTCTATCTGTGAAATCTTTACATTTCTCAGGAACTACTGAACGGATTGACACCATTTAACAAAAAGAGTGCGCGCTGGACCAAGAGCTACCTTTCTGCCAAATTTTGTGTAATTCCGTTCAGCAGTTCAGGCTGTAGCTGTGTCAACAATTTCCTACAGAAATTAACATGGAAAAAAAAGCATTTTGGGACCCCCTCTTTTTCTCGCCCCCCCGCTTGACGGATCACTCCAACATTTTCAAGACAGCAGCTGACCTGCCCGCCGTATTAGTTTTTAATATTTTGTGAAGATTCATCAAACAGCACCAAAGTTATAGGCAAATCAAAAAACACTTTTCCTATGGAAACTAGGTCCTAACTATAACTACCTACTAGCGACCACCAGTAGATAATACATATTCCTTTCAACTTGGAGTGTCCCTATTCATCCCTAGTGATTGTTAATTTTCACATTCCAAATGAAGTTTGCTTTAGAATGTTGATAACAATCGAGTCAGTCAGTGAAGTGCAGCTGAGAAGAGTGGATGCTAAATAAAGACGATATTCCCTTCATCCTTCGACTCTGTACTTATTTAAATTACAATACACATCTAAATTGCATAAAAGGCCTATGGAACAAAGAAACACTTAGGGCCAGGAGTACAATTTTTTTTAGCATTTCTCAAAGGACTAAATCACAATTTCGCTCCATTAAGAAATGCTAAATTGCCTTTCCATATGTACAAAGGCAGATAGGGAATCACAACATATAAATAAACAAATAAATAACAAACACAATATTTTGCCGTCTGCCTCCCATGGGGCCCAAAAATAAACCTTCTAGCTGCCCAAACCCTGCCATGGTTTGGTCATCAACTTTGACCCCGTCCCCCCCAAGAACCACATGGAGTTCTGCTCAGATGCAATAATTCCAGAAGACAACTAGGACTCCCAAAAGGACTTAATTAAATACCACCTTCAAATTGTTCCCAGCTCAGGTGTTTTGCCATTACTCCCATCACAACTTCACCCAGGCCCAGTTAGAGCATGTTCACCAGGCCTGATTGTATAAGGACTGCTACACCTAATGGAAGGCGCAGATCACATTTGTGTCTTGAGGCTAAGGTGCCCAGGGGCAAAACACAGAAAACCAACAGTATCCTTCAGCTGTTTCCCTAATTTCTCAAGTATTCGAGCAATCAACGTCAGACCCAGCTCACACACAAAACATAGAGCATGCAGTGGTGTTTGAGGGAAAAGCAGAAAAAGAGCGGGTAACGAGTGTGCAAATTCTTTTCAATAGCGTATCACGGCACACGTAACAAAAGTGGCACACTCAACCAAATACCTTTGGCCCAACAGTGGCGAAGAATAGCATAACCAACAGAAAAACGGTTATGGGTGAACTAACTGCTTCTTTTCTACAAAACCTCAAGTCCAAGAAAGAAAGAACTCTGGAGCTCACTCCAAACCTGTTTAGAACCTCAGTAGTTCCCCGGGAATCATCCACAGAAATACAAGAAACAATTCATAGTGATGTTTTACATTCCCCAGTCAATAATGCAGCACAAAACTCCATAGCAAGTGCATTGCTGTGGCAGTCTACAAAAATGGAGCTACAAATAGATCTCCTGCAATTGATCGCATATTCTCTGGTCACATTAAGCAACAAGATGGACACCATCGAAGACAGAATACAAGATACTATGAGCCCCACGAAGTGCTCCTGCACATGTGCAGCCATCGTTGACAGGTGGGCTTCACTGCCAGAGATATTCTGTGAGATATTAGCTACAGTTATGGAAACAAATGACAAAATAACACCACCTAGCCCAAAAGCCCACTCTGATGTCACCCTTGCCCCCGCAAGTACAAAGGTAGTACCCTCTAGCTTATCAATACATATTAGTGACAGTCCTGAGCACATGTTTGTCCCCTGGTCACAGTCAATCAGCATGAACCACCACCCTCCCTACTGGAATCAAGTTCCATTTCAGTGGTGGAACCCAATAGGCAGCAACCAACAAGGCACTAACCAGCATAGGTGTCCCAGCAGGCCCTTTATCTAGAAGGGCTAAGAAAAAATTGAAGAAACAATACAAAAAATCACAAGCCAAAAAAGCGGTACTGCAGTCATCCACCTTGGACCCTCACACATCAGGAGCCAACGTTCCAGGCCCGCTGTATCCAATCTTCAACTTCAAAGTGAACTCCCACAGCCATCCACTAAGAGAGGGGAAGGAACAGGAGGTAATTAACTCCATTTTGCCCAAGAACATACAGGAATGCCTTGCTGCTGATGAAGCAAGCACCGTCCTGGTGGTCACAACCAGAGGTGTGGTGCAGCGGCCAGGGCAGCTGACTTTGGAGCACAGGGTTCACGGTTCGATCCCCGGCTCCGGCGACAGCTAAGCTCAGCACCATGTGACTCTGGGCAATAGCTCACTTAATTTCCACTACGGCCCCCAGCGCCTTGAGACCCGTAAGGGTGAGTAGCTGCGCTATATAAAAACGGACTTACTTTTTTTTACATTTACTTACAACCGATCAGGTGCTCACAAAGAAGAAGATGGATGCCTGCACCCAGTTCTCCCCAGTCAAAGCCACATGCACTACAATTCATAAGCAAGCAGCAGGGCCTTCTTCCCTTCTGTACACTTGGCCAATCCCCTCCAGCTGTTAGCCTTTTGCTGCATCTAATGTGGATAATAGCCAGAAAGGAAACCTCACAACAGGTACCCAAGGCCTTGGCCCTTCAATTCCCCCTCAGATTAATAGACTGGTAGCAGCTACGTGCTTAGTTCCAAATGCGGCACCCGGTACATACGAGGCAGTGCTTACCCCGAGGTATTATGCAAAAGAACCATTTGACACTCTGAACAGGAGCAATATTTTACGTTTATTTAGCCATATTCCATCTTTGGCCACAATCCAGTCAGACGACCTTGAGAGGGTAAGATTCCAGAATTTGCAAGGAGACACACTTGGTGAATCTACCCTGCTGGGATTTCGGCAACAGTGTCATCTACTCACAGAGCTCAAGGAAGCACCACAGCTTACGGTTTGGGGAATAGACATACAACCCCCTGCCTGGAGAAATATCTGCATGTCTTGCACCCTCCCATGCAGGGTATGGAGGCCCACTCTGTCTTGCACGGTACAAACCGCAATAACCACAGTGGGAGAAATTCCAATGCTTTTCCCAAGACCCCAAAGGATCTCTGAATAACCTGCAGCAATAACTAAAGGGCTGCGCACCTTCTGACCCCAATAGGGGACCCAGTGGAATATGGAAGCCATCACAGTCACCATTCCTGCGCTCAAAAGCTAAAAATAATTTCATGGAACGTATCTAGGGTCAAATAACTTCTTGAAGAAAAAGCCACTCTTGATTACCTTTTTTACGGTGACAATTTGTGTCTCCAGGAGACATGGGCTACAATAACTATGCCGCTTGTATGTTATTATATATTTCATTGTGCTACCTCAAGACATTAAATATTTGGGCGACCATCAGGCGGGCTTCCCATCTTCATTAAATACGCCCATAAAATAGTGGCCACCGAAATACCAACTGAGTCGCAAGCCCTACAAGTTCTCCTAATTAAAGTTATAAAGTTCAACTCTGAACTTCGCACCACTCCTGAAGAAACAGGCCATGGTCCTCTTAGTAAATACGGTTGATGACCTGCTGACCAAATATGAGTCACATCAGGCAATTATTTAATCTCAGGGGCTTGAGCAAGTCTCTAAATTCACGCAAGCCATCAGGTGTGGCGGCACCCCTACATGTTCTCCTCTCCAACTATAACCTTAGCTCGTTGCAAGTCATAAAGAAAGCTTGTTCACCCCACTGGCGTCCCACCCCCACGTTTAGGAATATCTCCACAATAGACTACATCTTCATCAGCGGAAGGCTGGACCCCATGTTTTAAGATTTTGAAATTGACATCAGGGAGAAGAGCAATCATACACCTCTGCGCATAACTCTCCAACAAGTCTCCGTCGACTCTGTCGACTCCGTCGACTCCCCTTCAATACCTCAGATTGGAGAACCAACAGGGGAAGAGTGCCATAAAGTCTTACATAGAATAAAACGGTCCGCCAAACTCGGGGTGAAGCTCTAAGCCTAGCTAGAGGGAAGAAAAACGCCCACTATACTAGACAGATAAAAAACACCTTCTGAGCAATGGGAGGACCTCGTATTGGAGCTTCAGCAGGCAATGGGCAATGGTCAACAGAATCTTCCAGTCGTTTAATTCCATCACAGACCCATTGCCTTTCCAAGGAGCTCATTGCCTGCAAACGGTACCTCCAGAGGGCCCTGGCTGCCAGAAGAAGAGGCAGTACACCAGGCAAAGATCAAACTAGCTCTTATCTTAGGGCAATCTGCAAGTATAAAATATGGCAGCACAAAGGGAACACAACCAGGCAGAGTGGCTCAGAGTTTTCACCATACTAAAAGTTAAAAGGCATGCTAGATTGTGGGGGTACATAAAATGTCTGGGCAATCAAGGGCTCACAAGGGAAAATGGAGTGGCGGAAAAGGAGTAAATTAGCCAAGTGGAAAGGTTTCATCCGGCCAAGCAATAGCAGCAGTCTATTCTCTGCCCCTCACAACTCCAGATTTTGGGTCTCAACACGGGACGATACTTACAGCAGGCACAGTAACTGTCACAATCAAGAAAATGAGGAAAGATGGGGCCCCAGGGCCAAATCGGATTCCAGCTTCTGTGTTTAAAAAAGCGCAAAATTGTTGGCAGCACATCTTAGCGCCATTTTTAATCATGTTTGCCACTGCATCAATCCCTGACTCCTGGAGGGGTTACATTCTTTTTACCATTCCTAAAAAGGGAATTTGCTCTAACCCAGCCAATTACCCTATGCCTGTATTCTTCTCAATGAGCTACAAACATGGCAGTGGAAAAGCGTATTTTACCACTTTACCAATCCTAGTTTAGGGCCAAGAGCTCAACAATAGATAACATCTTAGCTCTGGCTCACCTATCAACACAAGCAGCCAGGACAAAGCAAAGCATCCACCCTTGTTCTGCTGCTTGATTGACTACAGTACTGCTTTTGACAGGGTGAACTGGGGCAAGTTATGGGGGAAGGTAATTGCCTGGGAGGATTTCGCTCCCACTTCTCAAAGCAAACATATAATTGTATGAGGGAACATGAATCTGGGTTAAAACAGGCACCACCACTGTCACCACCTGTGTCCCTATCAATAACGAGCTTAAGCAAAATCAAAGCTCAACTGCAGAGCCCATGTTGACTGTTTTGAAAGCAAAATTAATCCTGGCCCTCAGCTATGGTTATTTGGCGTTCCCCGGTACCTTTGACATCTTTTTTATAAATTCCCAGATTAAGGCATACAAGAGAATTCTACTCACCCCTTGACAAGCAAGACAAACAAGGTTGAGGCTGGAGCTGGGCCTCGAGTGCCCTGACCTCGAGGGCCAGGGGATCTAATAAAGTTCTATCTCAGGGTCTTGCATGCCCCAGACTCCTCGCTCAAATATCACTTGAAAGCCATCTTCGACGCAGCAGGATCTCCTTGATGGCTACAGCTAGCAACAGCAATCAGCACTCTGAAATCCAGGACAGACAGCCTGTATCTCCAAGAAAATCCTTACTCTCTTGGAAAAAAGTGGTAAACTGGCCAGCGCAATTTACGTCCTTCGAACTGGACATTGGTACTCTTTGACCTAGCACACTGACCGAGGTGCTTGATGCATCTTATATCTCTAGGAAGGCACAGTCATACTTTAAACAAGCATTCTCAATCCAGGCCCATACGAAAATTCTTTTTATGGGGCTAACTGCACTGCCAATTACAGACTTTAATTCTGGTTTGGCCCGACAAGATGAGGTAATCTCATGCAGGTTATGTAACTACCGAACAGGATCCTGGCTCCATCTGTTGTGCTGCTGTCCTAAACTGCAACGACACTGCCTGCTCCTCCCACTATGTCATTCAAAAGAGGTTAAGTGCTGTAAGTAGGAGTCGTATATGTGCTTTGCTCAAAATATACCAAGCACTTTAGCAGGACTGGAGAAATGTACGAGTTTTATTTACTTTTCACTCATTGAAGCGAGCACAATAGCTACTGGCCATAGAACCCAGAACAGCATCCAGTAGCTAGCTCTTAGGAGAGCCACCAACTGGAACTGACAAACTCAAGGGACATGTGCAGTGTCCTCCATGGTCATGTGGCCCTGGGATATGGGGACTGTCAACCCAGAAAACATGATCATCTGCTGCACACAAATATTCTGGGGTATTGAAATTTTAGTAACCTCTGTCCTACCAGCAGACGGTCCTATTAGCTTGCACATGGCATATTGCACTTTACCTCTTTATCTGTAAAATCTTGGACACTGTTTTTACTTTAATAATGTAGGGTTGGTTTTAACTCTTTTTATACCTATGAAATAACATAGTAGACATTGTTTTTAAATTCTTGAAACTCTAGTCTGGTTGTAGTAGGTATCGTTTTATTTTAAGCGAAAATGTATTGTACAGTTCTTAGTCATGTAATGGTTTTAATTAATCGAACATGATTGAATAAAAATCTAGAATCAAATCGAATCTAGAATACTTCCAAAGTATTAAACTACCTTGTTTTCACATATAAGTCACCCCTAAGGTCTAACCTAAGTTCCCATGGTTGAGGGCCATGTACAAATAAGCAGGGACATTTTAAAAGATGTTTTATATGCCCTGGTGCAGAACCAAACTCTCAATTTCATTTTCCCCATTGTAGTACATTAGCTCCATAGGCTAACGTAGGAATATTTTAATAAAGTATAACTATTGACAGGAGTAAGCTGAAATATTATTTCAAAGACAAAATGTTTTAGTAATGATAAATCCAATGTTAGATTTATTATAACTAATACAGAAAAGAAGTTATAGAACTTGATTTTCTTTTGAGCCAAAATCCAGGCTTATAGCAGCCTCTCCTAATTTCCAGCCTTTGACAGGCTTAGCCAAACTGCTCTGATGAGATGTGAAGTGGCCTGCATAGAGAAAAAGGACATCTGGTGGGAGGAGAACTGCAGCAATAGAGCGAAAGGCAGGATGCGGTGGAGTAGCCCAACTGGTCTACAAAGAGTGGATGACAGTTAGGACAGGACACAGGCTCACACCCACTTCCAATCTCCCCCTCCCTCGCCAGATGGGAGCCCCAGCAATTAGATTAGCAGAGATGCTGGAAGGGGAGCGTTGGGGAAAATAAACCATGCCAGTAGGTTTGCTTAGGTAGATCCTAACCTCCGGGAGAAAGTTTCTTCATTTTAGATTTTGTGAAACAGTGCTTTTTGGTACAAGAATATGTCACAATTTAGAGGAAGCAGTCATACTTTTGGGTGGCAGCTTGTACCCCATTGGTCGGAGGTGCCCCCCTTGCTTGTCACCCAAGAATACTGGATAAATATGGGAAAGCTGCAAAGCAACTCAGATCCCTTCCTAGAAGAAACAAGAAGATGAAGGACTGCCCTGCTGAACCGTGGCCTGCACCAAGAGGACTGAACTCTGAAAGACTGCACCTTCTGCACACTTTGGAACTACTGCAAGAAAAGGACTTGCCTTGGAATAAAAGTTTAAGGAGTGGACTCCCTGAAAGCAACAGGTTGAAAGAGTTCCACTTGCATCATCTCCACCAAGAAGAAACCAGCTGACCACCTTCAGCAGGACTTTAATTTGGTCAGATGCACAGTGGGAAATGTAGTCCCAACATCTGAGGAGCAACTCAGAGCTTCTGGAAGCTTGGGTTTGTGTTGTGGACACTTTGAACCCCCAAAAGGAACATTCAGAAGCATTTTCACAAGGTTTGAGTAGATTCAGATAATTTTTGTCAAAAAGCTCCATAAGTTGGCCGACCCGTTGACGAGAGTCAAGCCACCAACATCGAACCCCGACCCAGCCTGGATTTCAGATTCGTCTCGCTGAAAGCTCCGGAGCGCTGAGGCCTCACGCTGAAAAAGCAGCCATCGACAAACCGAATCCCGGCCTGACGAAGTGCTTCGCTTGACGACGAGAGAAAAAACTCCAGAAAAATTACTACGTCCGAAGGTAAAATCTTGACCTGTCCTTACCTCTCAGTGTATCTGACCTGCGCTCCATCGCTGTTGGCCTCAAACTTTGACTTTGTCCCGGTCAGGTGCAAGCAAATGTCCCAAGTTAGCGCTTTTCATTTTTAGGCACTATATAAGTATATAATCTTTAAAAATTCATATCTCCGGTTCCCTACATTGGGATGTTTCCAGTTTTTTTTATTAGTTTAATGTATTGGTGTTTGTAAATGCTTTACACACCTGTTTCCTAAGTTAAGCCTGCCTGCTCGCAGCCACATACCAAGAGTTAAGTAGGGAATCATTTATTGAGACCTTGACTGGGCCTTATATTGTGATTTTGACCTTATTACTGGCAGTAGGTACCTACTTACCTCTACTAATAAATCATATTCCAACTCTATCTATCTATCTGTCTATCTATCTATCTATCTGTCTATCTATCTGTCTAACTATCTATCTATCTATCCATCTATCTATATTAAGGCAGTAATGAGTTAGCAGCAAAGAGGAGGCAAAGGTAGCTGAAAAGAAGGATGTAAAAGTGGCAGAAAAACTTTGGCAAAAGTGGCAGAGTAAAGGAAGCAAAAGTAGCAGGAAAAGCTGGTAAAAAGTAGCAGAAAAAGATGGCAAAGTAATCAGAAAAGGAGGCAAAAGTTGCAGAAAGATGGCATTATAAGTAGCAAAAGAAGTAGGCAAAAGTGGCAGATAAAGGTGGCAAAGTGAACCGAGAAAGGTGGCAAAGACAGAAAAAAAAGGGAGCAGGTACAGAGGTGAAGAGAAGCGGAGGAGGAGAGAGGAGGCAGCGTTTTCTGGTGCAGCGGAGCACTGGTTCCGAAAGAGCCTTGACTGGTCTGTGGACCAGTTGAGGTAAGTGAGGAGCCTGGCCATCTGCTCAATGAGGTCACACTGCAGCCACCATTAAGTAGGTTCTGGGAGGTGGGAGGTGAGCAGTGATCTGGTCTTCCTGAGACAGGAAGAAGAGGCAGGAAGACCCGTAGGAGAGCAGGTAAAGAGCGGGGGAGGGAGGAAGGGAGAAATAAGTGAACAATGGAGAGGGCTTTGGGGGGAATGTGAGGGGGCCAAGACAGAGTGACAAAGTTGGCAAAAGTAAGCAGCAAAAGTATGCAGAGAGAATAATTAGAAAAAAGAGGCAAAAGTAGCAGAAACAAGCATTTGCAATGCAATAGGTCTCGCATTTACGCAAGTTTAAGCTATTGGCATTATAAATGACAATGCCTTTCATTTATGTTATAAAAACGAAAACAAAAATGAAATTCATTGTCATTTGCAATGTCAATAGCTCAAACTCGCGTAAATGCGAGACCTATTGCATTTCGAAGGTTACATGGCTTCGGTACGAGACAACATTGCCAGCATAATTTTTTTTTTAATGAGCTCCTAAGGCTCTCGCGAAAACATGCATATCAACAATTAAGAAGCACATGCGTTATAATAAGCTGTTATGTTCACATTAAAAATGCACGTTTTACAACAATCAGTGGAAAGGAAATGTCATGCAGCTTGAGGTTTTCGGACACGCATTTTAAGTTTTATGGACTCTTCCTTTGAGATGTAATAAATCGCTCTATGGCGGGCTGTAAGCCCAGTATATACTAAAGTATATAAGAATTATATACCAAAGCATATACAAGCAATCTCGAATGCTCGAACTAAAAAGGTGTAAACTTACTCCCGTAGGCTTCACCTATATGTAAAGTAACTTCATGATTTTATAGGAATCCAGCACGAATTCCAGAAGTTCTGCTGAGTGCCACCGAGGCTCCAGGCATACACGAACTCTCAAATCCAAACACCATCTCAGTGTATTCAAAGTAGCCAAAGTGCATTTGCACTTAAAAACTTCTTTCCCGTCTTTCTTCACAGGTGAAGCATTTTTCCACATGGAGAAGCGTATTCCTCTGCACCACATCAGTTTTTGGAGGTGCACCCCACCCTCCCCATCGACCCCACCTCTAAAATGCATTTACTCCTGCCTTTTACAGGAGAACATGTACAAATGTTTACAGTGCAGGAAACTACCCTTAAAACATGTGGGAATACTTTCAGACTAGGAAGTTTCGGCTTGCTTTTGTAGCTGGGAGGTCTCTCGTCTCGTTCCCTAAATCGGGTAATTTAAACCTGCCGAGTGGTGCCACGTCATCTGTGACATCATGAAGAGGTCCCGGTTTCTTATGCAGCGCCGCCTTCCACACTGGGGGCAGATTTACAAGAAAGTGACGCATCTCTACAGATGCGTCACTTTCCCTGCGCCACCCTTAGAAACGCTTGCACCACCATAGATGCGCGGTATTTATAATACGGCGCACTATGGCACAAGGATTGACAGATGCGTCAGAAATTCTGACGCATCTGTTGGCGGAAAAGTCACGCATTGCTGGAGTCGTGTCGCAAGCACGACGCAACTCCAGCAATGCATGTTGAGGCCTATTACCAATACACTGCGTCACTCCTTACGCCTGCTTCAAGCAGGCGTAAGGTTTTGATGCAGTGGCGTCCTAAAAGTGACGCAGTGAAATCTTGTAGATTTCACTGCGTCACTTTTACGAGGCCTTCTTGCGTGGGAACGCCCACCCTGCATACATTATACCTGACGCAGGTATAATGTGACGCAGGGCTTTACAACGTGACGCATCTCCCTAGATGCGTCACGTTGTAAATAGGCCGCATTGTTTGCGCCGCTGTTGTGCCAAAAAAGTGACGCAACTGCAGCGCAAAAGTCATGCAAGGGGCTTGTAAATTTGCCCCTGGAAATTTTACATCAATGCATTTCTTGTGGCTAAGTGTTGTTGGCTAACAAAAAAAAACGAGTATTGCCCAAGAGTGTGCAGGTGAGATGGGGCCACTTGGTACCTGGACTGTCCTTCTGTCCTCTGTGTGAGTGCAAGAGAGTGCTAGCTGTCCACTCCCGCCCCTCCCAGGAGCATGAGTGAAAAGCAGCTCTCGGTTTTTGGCCAACTTTGGGACATGTCCTTAGTGACAGTACAAAGAAAACTCTGAAACTACAAATCCCAGCATGCTCGGCGACGTCAACTAAACCCAGGACAGTCTCTGAGACAAAGCAGTCTGAGTTGTGTGGATTGTCGCGTGTGACACTTTGAATCACTCCTCATTGTACTGAACATGCTGGGAGTTTTAAATCCAGACTTGTAATCTACAGGTCCCACAACACAGAGTACTTTTGGATAAGTAGAATTGGTTGGTGCCACACAGAATATGGGGCCACTTGGAAGTTTATGGGCACAGCACAGATTTGCATATGGCTATGCAATGTCCCTATTAGGAACAAGGTTGAGTGTATACAGTGCACTGCTGCCCTTGTGTGTCTATACAGGAAAACTACAGCAACAGAGAGTTAAAATGAAATAGAATGGAATGGAAACAAGATAAAGGCACGCACGCACATGCGCGCCACTGCTCGTGCCCGAGCCAGTACTCCATCACTCCACAAAGTAATACAACAGATCACCTACAGCGCAAGCGCTGTTTAGGCTCGACCTAAAAAGGGGGCAAAAGTAGCAGGGAAATGGAGGTGAAAGTAATCAGAAAAGGAGGCAAAAGTAGCAAAAAGGCGGCAGCAAAAGTAGCAGGAAAAAGGAGGCAAAAGTGGCAGAAAAAGGTGGCAA
The DNA here is from genome assembly GCA_963921515.1 of Calotriton arnoldi. Taxonomy (NCBI): domain Eukaryota; kingdom Metazoa; phylum Chordata; class Amphibia; order Caudata; family Salamandridae; genus Calotriton; species Calotriton arnoldi. The sequence continues at coordinate 19,163 of CAWUFW010023613.1, forward strand.
AGGGATATGAAAAGGTGCCAGAAAGAGAAAAAGCGATAAGGTGGGAAGCAGGCACAGAGGTGAAGGGGATCGGAGAAGGAAAAAGGAGGAAGTGGTTGCTGGTGCAGCGGAGTTCTGGGTTCGAAAGAGCTCTGACTGATCGGAGGACCAGTCCAGAAATGTGAGGAGCCTGGGCTCCTGCTCCTCTCTGGCCCCAACCAACTCCTACGTTTTGTGCGATGCAAGATTCTCCTTGCCTTTGGCAGACAGAGGTTGATTATCAGTGATGTTTCTTCTTCTGCAGTAGAATTGGATTGGTTTGCTTAAGATTGTTCTCCTCTGTAAAGTCACAGATGAGCTATTAAGAGTCTACATTTTCTTTTTAAGTTTTTACACTGGTTTCTAGGTCAAGTACTCCCATCAGTTGTTCGTTCTTTGATCTAGCAGCTGAGGGCTGGTTGGACAAACTGCTAAAGGGATGGATCAGGCTGAATATAGCCTGTAGTGTTTTCAGCGAACAGAAGACCCCTGCAACCATTTGAAGCTGAGCAGATTGTGAATCAGACTGATAGTTTTATTCTTCATAAATGATCGGTGGTTGGAAACCTGGAAGCTACTAACCAATCTTTGGTCATTATAGTCCCAATAACCTGTACTATTGTTAGGTGTTAGATGGGATAAGAGCTCCCTGTTAGATATCTTAACACACCATAAATTTACATCTTGGGTAAGAGCCATGAACTAGACTTAATACTGCCTAGATTAGGCAGTTGCTTTGTTAGCGCAAATGCATTTTACAAACTTTTCAGAAGAAGACTCCTGCAACCATCTGTAGGACCAGCAGGGTTTTTCTATCGCATCTCTCCAAAGAACACAAGGCACTTTCAGATGTGGCTTACAGTTCTTCTTTCAAATTTTCTTTAGATTTTGTTTATATTTCTTGGTAAATGCACCAGCAACTGAGCATTAAAATGATATGTGAAATCAAAGCAATTAGTGTTATTATAACAGATGAAAAAAACAAATATTAAAAAATCAAACAATAAGAACTTGCATCCAATATTCAATACTCCATCATGTACCGCAAAAGGTTTCAACAGTGTACTTACTCAAATGTGCATGACAAGCCAGCACTGCCCCCTTTGTTGTCATACTTTTGTTCTTTCACTTCCACCACTTGCTGGTCACTTGTTTTTCCAATACCCATTAGGAAATTGATATTTTGAATCGTATTGAGGGTTGTATCCCGCATCAATGATAAGTGCTTGTAAACTTGGAAGCCACTACCCAATTTGTGGGCTTTATCCTCCCAGTTTTCTGTACTGTCGGCGGGCGGTGGACCAGTCAACAGCTCCCCGGTAGATTTGTTGACACACCACAAATTGCCATCCGGGGTGAAAGCCATGAAGTGGCTTAGTAACTCCCAGCTTGTACTATTGCCAATCTCTTCAGCGTTATCCAACCAGCTCCTAGTTGTTGAGTTAGGATAAAGGCCGTTTACTAACTTTCCGGAAGCCACTCCGTACAACATTCCAATAGGATCATAACAGAGAGCACTAAACTCATTCCATCTCTCTCCGTCCAGTCTCTTTGCTTTCCTATCAATCCAGGATTCGTCATCAGCGGATGGTGGCACACCTTTGAACAACTGTCCCTCATGAGTGACAGCATAGATGCTCCCTTTTGGGTGGAATAATATATATTTGAACTGATCCCAACCACTTTTTCCAACAAGTTTGGCCTCACTAAACCAATCAGCCCCCGCAGATCTTGGCAGAGATCCTTGGTACAGTTCTGCTCCACGCACGGCATAGACCTTGTCGTCTGGACCGAAGGCGATCTGGCTAGCATTCTCAAATGTTCCAAGTTGTATGGCTCTTTTGTGAAAATCATCGCTTGCATCTTTTGGAGGCAAGCCTATTCTGCAGGTATTTCCTTTATCCACAGTGAAAAGAACAACATCTGAAAAATAACATAAACAAACATTTGTTTTATGAACTGATATAATACACAATTATGGAAATGTCATTTAGCTTTTAACAATAGCGGAATAAACCATGACATCTGAGGGAACTACAAGCACACATGAGCTGTACAGATATTATAGTTTGTTCAGGAGTACGCAGAGGAATTTATAACTAATACTGTCTTCCCCTATTGCATCAGTTGTATGGCGTGGACCTTCTGTATGTCTAAATTCAAATATAAAGGTTCCCCTCCTAATTTAATATGCAGATGCACATCCTATGATAATCCCTTTTTTTGTCTTAAAATGTATTTGTATGTTTCACACATAAACACATTAGTTTAACTCATTGGGTGACACTGGTATTTTGATATGCCACCGGAAATCATTGGCACTCTCTGTGCTGAATTCCCTTTTAACACTCCTTCTACATAAGAAAGATGCGAACTGAGTCAACTATTGCATTAAATAATTAAAGCTGAAGTCCTAGAAGTCTACTTTTGCATTAAGTAACACAAACCTAGTGCTGCCAGTCTCCATTTTGCCATTGAATGGGCTGCCATCCATGGATCTGAGTGGTATGATTAGGTCTCCCGTCATTTTATTTTCAAAATCTTTTTATTGTTGTTGGACTTGGCCTTCGCAACAGGGTCATCCCCAAACTCTTTATCCATGTCCCTCATGCCCTTTGAATTCATTTTTGTTGACATTAGGGCTCTCTGAACTTTACCACTGCTAACCAGCGCTAATGTGCTTGTGCCCTCCAAACTAAAACATGATAACATTGGCTTACGCTTGAGTGGCACATTTAATGTACTTATAAGTCTCTAATATATGGTAATATGTGTACCCAGGGCCTGTAATTTAAATGCTCCTAGTGTTCCTGTATCACTTATTGGGCCACACACTACAGTAACCCTTTAAAACCTGTCTCAGGAGACGTGGCCTGCAGTTGGACGAGTAAGACGTTCGACTGATGAGCTCTGCATATGAGCACCCAGCGATGGCCTTCCCACGTGCCCAGGCCACCTGTCTGAGTGCCTGAAACCGGGGAGTCATCCCAAGGAAGTAAGTGGGCTTGAAGAACCACTATAATGGTGAGGCCACCTGAACACTGGAGTGCAAGAGGCGGTGACATCAACGAGGTAAGCGCTAAGCGCTGAGAGCACATCCATGCAACCCTACTGATGAGACCAGTTGAATGCAGTCGACCCTGAGACGATGCTCCAGCAATTTTTCTCAGCCCAAAACTAGCTATCGATACTCCCCATAGTTCTTCCTCAATGGTGTGCATTGACATGAAAGGTGGAGGAGAATAGCATGCTAGACACTGCTGACTGTGCTGCATACCCTGTAACTCACATAGTGGCCTTGCAGGAGCAAAGTTGGATGAACACACCCATCTCTACTAAAATTCCATTTAGCTAATGATCCCTAAGCAAAAAAAATAGAAGCGTATTAGAGATTTCTGGAACCAGCACGATCCATATGCAGGACTGTACCCCAGGGATCTAACCATCAGTTGAAGTGCATTAAAAAAAGTATGGGAACTGTAATGCTGCAGGTAATGGGGCAGGGGTCAGTGAGCGTGGGGACAGGGTCAAAGGTGTAACTAAAAAAAACAAAATATTCTGTAAGTTTTTTTGGTCTTTCACCATCAGATAGCAACATATAAAACAATGCACAACGTAAATGAAAAATAAATAAAAAAAGATGTTACAAGTTTGGAAATGCACCATAGTGCATTATGCAACCTCTATTAGTTAATGCACTGCAGAGGTCTGTGTGTAAGCAGAGATCCACAGAATTACATCTTGGTTGGTGCAGTAGAGAATAGTGACTAGTGTATTTTTAGTGCTACGAGGTCACAACCCTTGACAGAAAACACTGTTAATATGTAAGTCATTATTTTAAACTTGCATTACACACAGTATAAGATACACCACTGCAAAATGCGCAAAAAAGGTTTAGGATAAAATGGAACTTCCAAAATATAGATTTTCAGTAATACTCAGACTGTACGTAAGGCAACCTTTTTTCATACCTATTCCTTCAACACGTCAGGTGTAGTAAGTGTTATATAAAAACAATTACAATTAAAAGCATACACTTCTCAGCTCAGTTGTTAACTCTTTGCACTGTCACTCAAAAAGAATAAATCTGTCATCATAAAGGTTCAAGTGATTCAATCAATTAAAGCCAACACCGGCTTCCAAGCATCATTTACATTTGCAGATTAACCTATACATGTGCAGAATTAACTCATTGCGCACATTTGCATTTCTTTCAGGCAAGCAGGCACCCTAGCAGGAAGGCTTGCTTAGCTGTCTACCTGGTTTTCGTTTCACAGCACAGGAGATGTTGTGTAGTTCCTACTAATCCGTAGGATCTGCCCATTGTTCGGGCAATATAAACTAAGAGCTTGTTGTCAGGACTGATTCCAGACATCCCCCGCAGGATATATTGGCCTATAGACCAGCTTGCTCACAGGGCCACTGTAAGCCCCCCTAACCTGACAGGGAGCGAATGGTTTCTGGCAAACACTAAACATGACAACCCTGTCCCCTCAGTGATATTGGAAAGAGTACAGAACCTTGCGCTCAGTCACTCGTACTCACTTATTCTCAGATAAATATACAGAGAATACACAGTGGAACATTTCAATAATATTTATTGAACCAATGTTATTCTTGCATAAAATTGTGTGCTGCAATGATTAGGAGACAGATGCAGATAAACGTGATTACAAGCACCAAATGCTTAAATAGTATGTAGAGTTCTACCATGGTGCTAAAGCAATGTATATATGCAGGCATATAAAACAAGGTGGTAATCATGCATACTCCTAAGATGTTGACCCTACTCTAAGTGTATCTAGAGTATGTGTAGGTGTAAAGCCAATAATTCTCCCCAAGGAACAATCCAACCCCATTACCTGATGGGATAGAGTGAAGGACCCCGCCTTGGTCACGAACTGGACACTCCTCACAAGATGTCAGACCCCTGCGTGGTAATTTCTCAGCATGCAAGGACCCTTGGTGTCAGCAGAAGTACCTCCTCTACTAATCTATCGGGATGCTCATCTTTTATAATAGAAAGCAGCCTTGCGATATAGGCATAGATTAGTGATGTTGTGGATATGTAGATAGCCCTCTCGCCCCATGGATGAATATAGTGATGACATGTGTACGTAGTAAGGAACGAGACCTTGTACATGATGTTCAGGGAGTTGTGATAATGTTGTGAGAAGCTAGATGTAAAACAAGTTCAGTTTCAGAGAAACTAATCCAACATTGTCGTGCATGCAAATGTCTGCAAAAGGTCATAGCTTGGAAATGTTATTTGTGAGGACAATGTAAGAAATAAGTTGCTTCGCTACATGGGCCTAACCCGGGAATATAACAGAGACTCATGGAATGACACTTCAGCTGAGGCATTTAAACTATCTAAATTAAGTATCCTGGGACGGTTGTCTTTCTACAAAAAGTAGGGGAATGTTTTTTTCATAATTCAAAAAAATGATGGGCACTTTGTGCCCCTCCAATCCCACACACTTTGACCACTGGCTCTAACATATCAAGTGCCTCCAAGCACTTTGGTGAGGAAAAAGAGATATACAACAGCTCCAGCCACAAAAGGAGGATCTCCAAGAATGCTTGACTGACCTTCACGATGGTGACCACATAGATGCAGGCGTTGAAATCGGATTTAGCCGCAGGCTTGGGTGACATCACTAAAGAAATACTGTCTCTGGGTGACCGTGTGTCCACCAGCAAAATCAACACCAGCCCAATGAATCAAGAGCTGGAGAAAGTGCAACAGGTAAATGTGAGACTAGAGGAAGAAGTTAAGGGTCTTTCTCCAACCTCAAGAACAAATCAAGGTGAGATAACGTTCACATAAGGCACATTAATGAGATGGAATAAGGAGATGATAATGTACATTACTGTCAAGAGATTTTTTGTGCTATAGTAAAAGAAGATTATTCATTGGCAGTCTCCATTATTAGGGTGCACAGAGTTGGAGCCCTGCAAACTGACCCCGAACCAGTTCCAGAGACATCAAAACATTTGGCTCTTCTTTCTTGAAGGACAGGCTGCTTGGAGAAGCCAGAAGAATGGATCAGCTTAGCTTTCAGGAGCAGTCCTTTGAAATTTATCAAGACCTGTCCCAGGGCACTTTAAAGTAAACAAGTAACACACCTTATACTTATTTATGGCAGAACTGCATAGTAAGCAGATATAATACATGATGGCCTTTCTCCTCTGCCCTGTGGTTTCAATTGGTTTTGAACTTTTGCATTATTCACACTCTTGAACAAGCATAGAAAATTCTAGGTCCCTCCAAGAGCGTCCTCAATCTCCTCTGAAGGAAACAAAACAACCATGGAAACCAAAGGAGAAATGGGAGAAAGCGAAAACTTCTTGACGGGTGACACACAAATAAACTGCACCATAGATGTGGGAAACCTGGATATTTGGTGGCAACCGATCCGAAAACATATTAAAAGACGGCTAAGGAAATGGGGGGCCCTCTTTACCAAGAGTTTCCCTACATCCGCGGTTATCTGTACCATTCGGGTGTCAGTAATTGTTTGTCGTAAATCAAGTGTGATGTGAAGCCGTGATTGAGGTAACCTCATACAGCACATGAGCACATTGAAACTGACACTTGATGGCTCATAATTGGTAGGGTATTGCTAAAGTAGTATTTGATTGGAAGGCACAAGGACCTATAGTGTGGCAGTGACACATGCCTTAAGGACACTGGGGACCCGGACAGGCTCCATTATCGAGAGGGAGGGAAAGAGGTAGGGATAGTGAGATAGGAGGAACAGGGTGGGATGGGGAGGATCTAGGCGGGACGAAGGAATGTGATGGATATGGCCCATCACATATATAGAGAGGCAGACGGGAAGATCTCGGGAAAGCTCCCGATTTCACCTCAGGTTTCAACATATGTTTTAATTTCAGGGATAATGATTAAGATAATATTGTGAAACATTAGAGGCCTTAAAAACCCAATTAAGAAACACACAATATAGAAGGAAATTAGAGAAGTTCTCCCAGACCTTGTTTGCCTACAAGGGACAAACCGCAAATGCGCTGATACGCGTCTAATGGCATATAAACTATACCCAACACAATGCTATGCAGAGACATCCCACAAGAAGGGCTGGGCAATGATTGGTCTACACAAAGACTCTCAATTTGGTGAATGTAGAGTTTTTTAAGACACTAATGAGGGCAGATAAATATATCTGGAGTAACAGGGCAATAGTGTCAAAATTCTGAACGTATATGTCCCAAACAAGGGACAAGACTCCTGTCTCTTAACACCTTCTTACACATATAAGGGACTGGGGACCGGACAATCTTTTGTGGGTAGGAGACTTTAACATAGTGCCCTGCAACTTCTAAGATAGACATTCCAATGATATACAAACCTGGCGGCCTATGTCCTCAGCTTTGCTGCAGGAAATAGGAGACATGAGCCTTAAGGACGTACGGAGAGCCAAACACCCAGGAGGGCAAGCATTTTCTCCAGTGCTCATAGATCATACTCAAAGATAGACTTGATCTGGGGCCCTGCAGAGATCCTGGAGATACCACCTCAGTATCTCATGGAACAAAAATACTCTCAGACCACGCAATGATGTTGCAGCAAAGAGAGAGTAAGAGGAATCAAAATAAAAATAGTGCCTAGTCGTTTAATAAATCCTTCCTTAAAGAATGGCTGATCACACAGGAGCTCGGAAACAATACTTCACAATGCTTCCAGGAGGAAAACATTGGTGAGGTTGAGATGAACATCTTGTGGGATGCCTTCAATCAATCAATCAGTAATCTTATAAAGCGTGACTACTTACCGTGTGGGTCTCAAGGCACTGAGGGTGGGGGGTAGGTCTGCAGTTCAGTCGAAGAGCCAGGTCTTGAGATCGTTCCTGAATTGCGGCAGCAATGGTAATTGCCCGAGGTGCAGAGTCATTGATTAACATGTCCTCACAGTGAGGTAGGAGAAGGCAGTGTTTAAAGACCAATGCATTATGGAAAGAGTGAGACAATGCCAGAGGCACAAAAGTCAAAAATTACTTTTGGAATAAGAGTTGCGGCAAGCGACCGAGCACCACAAGACCATGGGTCTATTTAAGCGCTGCAACAGGTAATGACACTGAGAGGCCAGATTAACCTCATAACCACCGAAAGGGTGCAGAAGTCTAAGCTGTTTCTATGACAACATGTCTATGAACAAGCCAACAAGATGAGTTCCCTTCTTGCTCGTTGTCTCCACGCATGAGCAGTAACTCAGAGAATCCCCCCTCTGACTTGGCAAGGAGAGGAGATTCTTTGTAAAAATCTAGACAAGTTGAAAGCATTTCACAACTTTTATTCAGACCTCATTTGAGGTGACCTGGTTAACTTGGAGGAGGTCTATCACTTTGTTTCGGCAGCAAATCTTCCTAAGTTATTCAACACTAATACGTAAGCCCTGGAGAAACCAACCACGACAGAGGAGGTGATAGTGTGATCAAAGAACTTCCCCCAGACAAAGATCTGGGACCTGACGGTCTCACAATTACATTTTACAAATATTTTTGTGCAGACCTGGCCCCACACTTAGTGGCCTTGTTATCATCCTGCACAGTATCCCCATCGATAACGACTTCTATATTACCGCTCATACACAAACTAGGTAAACTAGCTGAACTTACCGTCCTGCTGCATTGCAAAACACAGACACTAAGATCTATACAAACATATTGGCCAGTAGGGTTAAACCACACATGCCCTTCCTAATCAACCCTGATCAATTGTGGTTCCTTCCCCACAGACAAGCAGCGGATAATATCCATCGTATTCTACACCTGGTGAAGAAAGCTAACATTGGTGAGATTCCTATGGATCCCCTCTCTTCAGATGTCAAAAAGGCCTTTGCCAAAGTCAATTGGGACTTCCTGATGTGGGTTCTATAGGCAATAGGTGTGGGGCCTAATATGATGAAATTGGTTGCAGCTAGTTACCAAAATCCTTCTGCTAGGGTGCTAGTCAATGACAACCGATCAGTCAGTTTTGCGATAACTAGAGCAACCAGACAGGGGTGCCCTCTATTCACCGTATTATTCGCCCTCACTGTAGAATCACTGGCAGCAACAATCAGACAATACCCCTTCATTAATGGAATGCCATTTGCAGGGGATCAACATAAGATACACCTTTTCGTGGGCATCATACGCCTCTCTCTCACTGATCCGGAGTCTTCTGTTCCCCCGGTTTGGACACTCTAGCAATATATGCAAGGGTCTCTTGTTCAAATTATTCTCAACAAATAAGAAATGCTTAATTTATGATTTACACGGATCACAGTCACCCACTGTACAGAAATGTCCCTCTTCCTCTAGTTGGCACAAAAACTTAAATACACAGGGATTAATATCACCCCTAAATTACACCAACAGTACAAGGCAAAAAAAAAAAAGAAAAACGGCTCCTTCATTACCTTACACAGGTCCTTCACAATTGGCAAACCTAATATCTATCATGGCTAAGAAGAGTAGTGGTAATTACGCAGATTATACTGCGCACACTGCTATACCTATTCCAACCTCTACCAAGATGAATACCTAACTCCGATATGCATAAAATTACAGACGGGCACACAATATGTTCATATTGGGGAAACTTCTAAAAGCACATGGAGCACCAGAGGGTTGGGTCTTCCAAATAATAGAAAATATTTTCTGGAGGCGCAGTTTAGAATTTTCTTTGAGTGGTCTCTATACAAGACAAAGAAACATTGGGTCAATATGGAGACAGCTGTGACATAGCGAGCACCTTGTGCCATGCCGTGGCTTCTGAAATAAGCCAGACCGGCTGTATGCTAATATTTACAGATCTTGAAACCTACCTTTGAGCTTTAGGACTTGGCTGTGAGTGGTAACTCGCTGAGCACCTTCTCCTCCCCCTACACCCCCATACAGGGCAATCCAGCAGTCACACCGGGCCTATGGAATAACAACTATAGAAAATGGATGGAGGGTGGGAGATAATATGCAACCTATTTCAAGAGACGGACATCAAATCCTTCCCCCAGTGTAAACAGAGCTATGAGATAAGCAAAACTGACCAATTGTAAAACTTTCAACTTTGGCCGTGGGATTTGTACCCGGATAGTAAGGAGACTGCCACTAGACCTCTAACAGAATGGGAGAAGCTGTTTACTACGTATGCTAGCCCTAAAGTCTAATTTCTAACATATACACAATACTACTGAAATGTCTCTACCCATAGAATGGAAATACATGATTAAATGGCAGCAAGTGCTAGGGAAATACTATTTTTTACCCCAATGGCAGAAGTTGTGGTGCAATATTAGTGCAATGTTTAAAAGTGTACAGAATATAGAATTAATTAGGGGTGGGCAGTAAATTCCCCTTTGCTATACGCCCAAATTGTGCTAACAGATTGGTGACATAGTTCTTTCTCACGTCTGGCACGCTAGCAGTAAGTTGGTGAGTGGGAGTGAGATTTGGCATCCCCTAGCACGATTTTCAGTCACTCAGAGGGCACCCGGTGAGATTTCCCCAACACGGGCAGTTGCTACCTTTTGTGGTCAGAAAGCTGCCGCTCAAATAGAAAATCTACTCCAGCTGCAGCAAAATCATCCTGAGAAGCGGCACCCTCTGGTGTGCTGCATGGTGCCTTTTTTGCTGGTTTTGGAACAAGCTCCCAGCACTAGAAATCAGCGCAAGCAATGCAACATGCCCAATTCTGCCCATTTATGCACTCTGCGGAATCTTGCAGGGTTTTTATGTAACTCCATGGAATTTCGCGGAGTGAAATTTTGCGAGTTCTGCCCACCCCTAGAAGTAATGTATAAAAAAATGACAATGTGGTATGCTACCACAAAAAGTTTGAAGCAAATGTATTGATCAGCTGATGGTCTTTGTTGGAGGGGATGTGAGCAGGAGGGGTGTGTACTACATATTTGGTGGGTTTGTCCTAAGTTACAGATGCTCTGGAAAGAAACCTTCATTCACAATAAACAAGTGTTGGCCTACCCTCTCCCAGTGGATGCAGCAACCATTGTCTTGGATATGCGACCTGAGGCATATAGAGTTCTCACAAAATCAAAATGAGTTTCGGGGGGGAGGTGGGTAAAAAGATAACCATGTAGAAAGTGTCTACTGGTCTGAAAATGTTTAATTTGTTGTTGATCATCTGATTTGTGCATGGCTGTAAAACAATAAAATTACTTTGGGAAAAATAAACTTTGGGGAAAAAAACCTGCCGTTGTGTCATGTGGTGTAGTTTTAAATTGCCAATTTGATATGACAAAATAAATATTTAGTCAGACCTATACCTTACTTTCTTCCGTTTAATACATATACGTCACACTTAAGGTAGGCCCTAAAGATACCTTAGGTCAGGGTGTAGTGTAGGTAAAAGGAGGACATGTGTTGTTAAGTTATACATGTCCTGGTAGTGAACATCTCCTAAAATCTTTTTTCAATAATGCAAGGCCTACCTCTCCCATGGTATACCATTGGGTTACCTTATTACATTTAATAAATACTAACTTTTGATTGGGAAGAAGTAGAAATGTCATGTTTGATCACAAATGAATTGTAATTTTAAATCATCTTTAATAGTCAGATTTTAAGTCACAGTTTTGAAAATGCCACTTTTAAAAAGTTGGCATTGTCTTGCCCTAGCCATTTGGTGCCTGCTACCAAGGTCCTGGCTTACATGACTGTGAATAGCTTAGCGTTTGAGCTTTGTGTATTCCCCCGAGACAGTGAGAAAAAAGGGGACTATGTGTTAGCAGGATGGGCCACCCTGCCAGGATGTTTGGGGGTAGAACTGTTCCGTGCCTCTCTTGCAAAGGGCTACTTCTAACACATACCCAAAGGAACCTGATACTAGCCTTTTGTCTCCTCATATGCCTTGAAGCCTTGGAAGGGCAAGGAAGAATCTTTCCAGACCCAGATGTGGAGTAAGCCAGGATGCTCTCCCACTTCAAAGACTGGCAGCAGGTTTAAATATTGGACACTTCTTCTGGACACTCCTGGACCTCTGGAAGACTTTGGAATGACTTCTTTGGACTCCCGGATGACTGCCCTGCTGCTTGAGGCCTGCCTTGTAGTTCAGAGGACTGGTTACTGTGACCAGAATACTGCCCTGCTACTTGAGGCCTGCCTTACTCTCTAGAGGAGTACCCTGACACTTCAGGCCTCCCTTGCTTTTTAAACCTAGGCCTATCAGAGTGACTCCAAGGCTAATTTGCTGGCCTCGCGTGTGAGCTACAGGGTCATACCAAGCTCCTGTGTGAGGTACAGGAACATAACAAGACTTCAAACAGTGTACATGGCCTCTGCTGGAGTGAGTCCTAACCCCCCAAGTGGTGGACCCCAAGTCATGGAACATTGGAAGTCGTGTTAGAGGTGCTGCTCCTGCCTAACCCTAAAAGTTGAGACTTTTACCCAACATTTTTCACCAAAATGTGCCAGAAGTACTGACAGAAGAACGGGACCTACTTGCCAGCCAATCCACCAAAGGCACACTGCCAGTCGGCCTTGCTCCCGCTATGATCTTCTTCGTAGCAGCAAATCCTGTCCAGTGGGATCTCTGATAACAGTATACAACCCTGGGGAGCCCTTTTTGGCTACAGCTTGCAGCTTTGTCTGGCTGGAGGTTTTTGTCTTCCAAAATATTGTCTAAGTCAAAAGGTACAAATCTTGACTGGGCTCGACTGTGACTGGCTCCCTATTGATGATGACCTCCTAGGACTAGAAATCTGGCTTCTCCTGCCTTCTGTTTTTTCCCACCATTGTTGACGACTTCACCAAGACTTTGTCCAGCGCTCCCCAACAACGACAACTCCTCGCTAGCCACAGCTTGCTGCCTTGCCACACTGAACTCCAACCTTTTGTGGACTTTTGTTCAGAATTACTTTTAATTCTGAAGGCAAGCAGAGACCGGGCCAATCCTCATTGTGTATCGACCTATGCTCTATCACAGTCATCCTGAACTTTTGACTTAGCTCTACTCTTGCGCTACCAGATACCTGTGGTTGGTGGTTTGATCTTTTAAGCACTATTTTACACTTAAAATTTTAAAAATGCATAACTTTGGATATACAGATCGGATTTGATTAATTATGTTATAATTTTATGTATCAAATTTGTATCTATTTTTCTAAATTGTTTGGGTTTTTTTCACCCCCCTCAACAAGTACCCAATTTCTTACATTTGGTATGTATGTATGTATATTGTATTTCTTTGTACGAACCAAGCCAAAAGGCAGTGGAATTCTGTACATGGTCAAAGACAAGCATAAAGTCAACAATTAATAGAAGAGGAAACTGGGTTGTGGACAGCTGATGAATTATAATGTAGTGTTCTTTTAAATGGTGAGTCTTCAAGTTTTTCCTAAACTGGAGCATTGCTGTGGAGGTGCTGATGGGTAAAAGGTGATGCTTTTCCATATCCTGGCCGCAGAAATATAAAAGACTTGATGTCTTGTTTTTTCTTGTTTACAATTGTTAGCCTGTGGTCTAGTGGTGTCCTACCTACAAGTATGCAGAGAACCACCAGAGATGAAGAGTCTAAGAAATGGCGGAATTAGTTAAGCAATAACCATAAACAATGACTTCAATCTTTGTCAGGGTGAATCACTAAATTAACCTGAGCTCAACCACCTCATAACTACGGCACAGAGCAGAAAGGTTTAACTTATTGGCAATCTGTAAAGAATTTATGCAGTAACAAACAGTACTAAACTCAAAATACAACAAAAGAAAGACCATAAATACAGTTAGGAAAATAGAGTTCATTCTAATAAATAAAATGACGCCAAAATGACAAAAATCAAATAAGGCGAAACAGAGGTATGAATTTTACAATCTCAAGCCTAAAAATAAAGCCAAAAAATGCTAACCACAGTCATCTGGTTGCACTCGACTGATAGCTCTGTGCAAGTTAAGTCAGATTATTATGGAGCATGGGTTGAATAAAGAAACTAGGTTCAACCTGGTTGGAAGATTTACCTTCGGATTTAGTCTTTGAAATGGAAGTCAACAATCCTCAGTGGGCGAGGCAGCAGGCTGTGACTGAAGAGGGCTTCATGACATCGGCTAGCTGCTGGGCAAGGTCCTGGTGAAGTAGCTGACTTTTAACAGGAAAGCTCAGACCAAAAGAAATTCAAATTTTGAGTCCAAAGAAGGTCCCTTGCAAGCAGGATCCTTTGGGGCCTACACCTGATCAAGATTCTTTCTTTCGAACTAAGTCACTTTTTTTTTAGCTCAGATTACTCCAGGGAGGTAAGGCGGCAGGCTGTCGCTGAAGAGGACTCCATGAGGCTGATTTCCTTCTCTGTGAGGCCCAGCTGAACTGGATTTGCTCCTGTGGAAAAGCTTGGAGCAGGAAAACCTGAATCTTTTAGCCGCGCAGTAAAGCACCTTGGTCAGATCAGCTTGGCAGATTGGTCCTGGTCTTCCAGACGTCTTTGGAGGCAAAAAGTCCCAGGATTCTCATGATGTTAGGAGGAGTACACTTTGACACAGTCCAGGGCTCCAGGACCTGAGGAACAATACTTGCTGAGGGTCAAGACTCACGCCACCAGAAGCCACTAGCAGAATCCATGGCAGGTCCACTTGGAACTGGTCAGCTGGGCTGTTGGAGAAAAGGTCTCTCTAGATTGTTGTGTCCATGTAGTTTGAACAAGAGGTCAGCCTTCTGATCCTTGAAGTCCTGTTCTTTGTCCTTGGTACAAGGAGGAGACCAGGTCTAGTTTCTCAATACTCTTATCAATTCTGATCTTAGAAAGCTGGTTCAGTCCTCTTCTAGTCTTCCTCAGGTCTAATAGTTGTTCTGAGGAAAGTTCCTCTGGATGTCACTTTTATGGCTGATACTAGCTTGAGGGTGGAGGTGACAACTGGCATCTCCCTAACCAATGGGTTACAAGTTCCTAGGGGTTACTCTAACCACTCTTATAGCATTTCCTGTGTGTCCTACTTTAAACAATCCCACAGTTGCCCTCTTTGCCTAAATCCAAGTTAGTGAAACCCGGAGCCTGTGTACCCACCTGATGTGCAGTCAAGGAAATAAGCAATCCGCTCCTGTGTGATCACTTCAAACCAATTATAGAGCTAGGTCCCTTCTCAATGTAATTGGAGCCTGGCCTACCTTGTGTTCATAATGTGTTTTGTTTCTCATCACTTGTCCTTTTGATTTACTGCTTTTCTGGAACTTTACAGTTCCCACGAGTTGGGCCGAAACCTTGGATCAACTTTCTTATTTTGTCCTCCCCGTGCTCCCCCTTGACCTTGTTATTTTTCAGGTACTTCTTATGTTCCATATTGTACTGTACTCATGCTGATACCTCATGCCAATGTGCGTTCCTTTGTACAGCACTCTGATACCTGGGTCATGTTTGCGCCTTATAACTTATAAAACGTTTCAAATAAATAAATAAATAAAACAAAGAAGAGGCCTGTGCAGGAGACATCGGCCTGGAATGGGAGCTCCCTTTGACATTAAATAGGTTCCTAGGCACTGCCCAATGGTCATCCAGCTAGTGGAACAGAAGCACCACCCTACACTCAAGACTTTGTCTGTGCTCTGGGAGTAGGTTTTTATACCTCATTCAAGGTTGAGCACTCAGAGGGCTGCAGCTGTAGGCCAAGGCAAAGTAGCCTCCGGAGACATTAGACAGGGAAAAGGTAACTTTCTTAAATATACCTTTTATTTATATCTGACTTCATCAGTGAATTTGGCATTTTAGTAATATTACAAAGAGTCAAATAATTAAAGTTCTAAGGATTTCCTAGCCGAAGACAGCATTATTAAATCTAATACAGCATTCCACTATTTCTCTATATAACAGCCAGACTTGCTACAGCGATGGATCAATGACATAATATTGACACCACAAATATCGAGCTACAAAAATATTGTATAAAAAATATCAATGTCAAAAATATTGTCTCCCTATACTTATAAAAGTAAGTACAAAAATATCAACAACAAAAATTGTTTTACATTAATATCATTTAAATATATACAAAAATGTAATTTAAGTATATTTATATTTCAAAATAGTAACTATTAAAGATGTTAACATGTAACATTAATATAATGTAAATTAAATAATGTAATATAATAGTTGAAACTATATATCAATATATACTTATATAAACAAACACACATACAAATGTGTATTTTTATATACTTATATATAAAATGTTAAACTAATATTAAAAATATATGTTTTAATTTATATTATGATTTTCTAATAATTTTTTATAATTTCCTAATATAGATATATATATATATATATATGTATATATATAGAAATTCACTGAAAAAACCATAGGTTTCAGGGACGTTATAGTTAGAAATTAGCATTTAAAAAACCTTAGAAATTCACTGAAAAAACCACAGGTTTCAGGGACGTTATAGTTAGTTGGACATTTCACTCGTACAAAACCAGAGAAATTCCCCCGTTATAGTAAGTTCAGCTGACTATAACTTGCGCCCCCGCAATGCACTGCTGATGACATCACATATTACATCATTCATGACATGGTCAGTGACATCACTGATGACATCACTGATGACATCTCAAATGACATCACTGATGACATCACTGATGACATCATCCAGTGACTGTGTGTTTCTGTAAAGTTTAAATATGTTTTATATATATGCCAAGGTGTATTGAAGAATGAGTGGGTGTATAAGTGTCTGGATGGATGATTTAGTAGGTGCGTGACTGACTGTATAAGTGAGTGATTAAATGTGTCTTACTGAATGCATGGGTTGGTGAGTAGCTACATGAGTGTGTATATCGGTTATTGATTGGTTGCTTGAGAATTTGTATGGGAGACTGAGTGTGTGTGTGGGTGGGTGGGAGGTGTGTGACTGCGCATAGATGTGTGAGTGGTTGATTCACTGGGTTTATGGGTTCAAGAGTGCATGTGGAAACAGCTGTATGGGTGGGTGAGTGTGTGTATGGGTGTGTTGGTGAGTGAATGGATGTCTCAGTGGTACATGTCCAAGTAACTGCATAGGGAAAAGGCAGTGTATGTGAGAGTTGGAGTATAAATGACTATACGTGAGAGTCAGTGATTGTGAGAGTGGCTGTATGGATGAGTGTGTACTTGTATCAGTGTTTATATAAGAGAGTAAGTATGCGTTAGTATCTGTATAGGTGAGTAAATGGGAGTGTGATTGATTATTTGCATGACTGACTAGGTGTGTGAGTAACTCCATGGATGAGTGGCGGTGTGTGAGTGTTTGTATAGGTGTATGAGTGCATATGATAGTGTTGTATTGATGAGTGACTGCATGTATGAGTGATTGTATGGGTGAATGAGTGGATGTGTGTGTAGACCTAGGAATCAGTGAGTGCGCATGTAGTAACTGGTATTGGTGTGTCGATGGTTTCGAAAATGGTAGTCTGTATTTTACAGTGGGTGTATCAAAGGTTATATTAGAGTGTGAGGAAGTGCATCAGATTTTCACGTGGATGATGTCATCAGTGATGTCATCAGTGATGTCATTTGAGATGTCATCAGTGATGTCACTGACCATGTCATGAATGATGTAATATGTGACGTCATCAGCAGTGCATTGCGGGGGCGCGAGTTATAGTTAGCTGAACTAACTATAACGGGGGAATTTCTCTGGTTTTGTACGAGTGAAATGTCCACCTAACTATAACGTCCCTGAAACCTGTGGTTTTTTCAGTGAATTTCTAAGGTTTTTTAAATGCTAATTTCTAACTATAACGTCCCTGAAACCTATGGTTTTTTCAGTGAATTTCAAAAGTTTTTTAAATGTTAATTTCTAACTATAACGTCCCTGAAACCTATGGTTTTTTCAGTAAATTTCAAAGGTTTTTTAAATGCTAATTTCTAACTATGCCTACAAAGGTAGGACATGTGAAGAAAGAGGAAGAAAAGCGCACAAAGAAGCAAGACAAATGCAGAAAGAGGCAACAGAAGTCCAGAAAGACGAAGAAAAGTGCAAAAAGAAGCAAGAGATGTGCAGAAAGAACCAACAGAGGAGCAGGAAGTCCTCCTGTGCCCCCAACTTTTTGCTGACGGGTACTGGTGGTTACTGACTCTGACTAACCGGCCCTAGAGCCAGTGCTATGCTAAAAGACACTTAGAATACAGTGAAAACACCTACATACACTAGGGAACACTATGCGTTGGGGTACCCCTGTGATTAGCATGACCTCCTCTGTATTTGCTATGAGTTAGTGTCTGGGTCATTGGATGAGTACATGGGTACTGACTGGATGATTAGAGCACTGCAAGGAGAGTGGATGGTGAATTTATAAACGCTTGTGTTTTGGCGGAGTGATTGGATAAGGACATGGAACTGGTTGGGTGATTGGAGGAGTGCATGGGTAGTGACAAGGAGATGGCTGGACTGCATCAGTAGTCCTCAGGGGATTGTAGCAGTGCATGTGTTAGTGCCTGCGTCATTGCATGAGTACATGGGTAGTGACTGGATGATTAGAGTACTGCAAGGAGAGTGCATGGTGAATTTAGAAGTGCTTGTGTTTTTGTGGAGTGATTGGATAAGTACATGGTGCTCGCTGGGTGATTGGAGGAGTGCATGGGTAGTGACAGGGCGATGGCTGGACTGCATCAGTAGTGCTCAGGGTATTGTAGCAGTGCATGAGTTAGTGCATGGGTCATTGCATGAGTGCATGGGTACTGACTGGATGATTAGAGTAATGCAAGGAGAGTGCATGGTGAATTTATAAGTCCTTGGGTTTTGGCGGAGTGATTGGATAAGTACATGGTGCTCGCTGGGTGATCGGAGGAGTGCATGGGTAGTGACAGGGCAATGGCTGGACTGCATCAGTAGTGCTCAGAGTATTGTAGCAGTGCATGAGTTAGTGCATGGGTCATTGCATGAGTGCATGGGTACTGACTGGATGATTAGAGTACGGCAAGGAGAGTGCATGGTGAATCTATAAGTGCTTGGGTTTTGGCGGAGTGATGGGATAAGTACATGGTGCTCACTGGGTGATTGTAGGAGTGCATGGGTAGTGACAAAGAGATGGCTGGGCTGCATCAGTAGTGCTCAGGGGATTGTAGCAGTGCATGTGTTAGTGCCTGGGTCATTGCATGAGTACATGGGTAGTGACTGGATGATTAGAGTACTGCAAGGAGAGTGCATGGTGAATTTATAAGTGCTTGTGTTTTAGGCGGAGTGATTGGATAAGTACATGGTGCTCGCTGGGTGATTGGAGGAGTGCATGGGTAGTGACAAGGCGATGGCTGGACTGCATCAGTAGTGCTCAGGGTATTGTAGCAGTGCATGAGTTAGTGCATGGGTCATTGCATGAATGCATGGGTACTAACTGGATGATTAGAATACTGCAAGGAGAGTGCATGGTGAATTTATAAGTGCTTGGGTTTTGGCAGAGTGATTGGATAAGTACACACATGTCACATCAGGCCCGCCCCCTCCCTTCACCACTGTGCAAACGCGCCCCCTGGTGGGTTTTAAGTTGGGAGATTAAGTCCCCTTGAATCCTGAGGGTCCCTAAGGCCCAACTAGCCCACCAGGTACGTCCAATAAGCACCACAGAGCTGCGTTGCAGAGAGGTGGTCCGAGGCCACGCCCCTTTTTATACCTCTCTGCAACGCAACTCTGTTGCACTTACTGAAGGTACCTGGTGGGCTAGTTGGCCCCCAGGGACCCTCAGGATACAAGGGGACTTAATCCCCCAACTTAAAACGCACCACAGAGCGCGTTTGCACACTTGTCACATCAGGCCCCGCCCCCTCCCTTCACCACTGTGCAAACACGCCCCGTGGTGCGTTTTAAGTTGGGGGATTAAGTCCCCTTGAATCCTGAGGGTCCCTGGAGTCCAACTAGCCCACCAGGTACCTCCAGTAAGCGCCACAGAGCTGCGTTGCAGAGAGGTTTCAAAAAGGGGCGTGGCCTCGGACCACCTCTCTGCAAGGCAGGCCTGTGGCGCTTACTGGAGGTACCTGGTGGGCTAGTTGGCCCCCAGGGTCCCTCAGGATTCAAGGGGAATTAATTCCCCAACTTAAAACGCGCCACAGGGCGTGTCTGCACACATGTCACCTGAGGCCCCGCCCCCTCCCTTCACCACTGTGCAAACGCACCCCGTGGCGCATTTTAAGTTGGGGTATTAGGTCACCTTGAATCCTGAGGGTCCCTGGGGCCCAACTAGCCCACCAGGTACTTCCAATAAGCGCCACAGGCCTGCATTGCAGAGAGGTGGTCCGAGGCCACGCCCCTTTTTACACCTCTCTGCAACGCAGCTCTGTGGCGCTTACTGGAGGTGCCTGGTGGGCTAGTTGGACCCCAGAGACCCTCAGGATTCAAGGGCCCAGCGTGAATTCGGCCGATTTAAAAAAAAAAAAAATGCTTTTTTGGGCCCTGGAGGTCCTTGTGGGACCCCCTGAGCAGGCCTAGGGGGTCAGGGTGTTTCTACCCTGCCCCCTTTTCTTTTTTTTCGCGTTTCTTTTTCTCTTTTCTTGTGACTCGGCTCTACCGAGTAACAAGATGGCTGCCAACACTTCCTGGTTTGGAGTGTTGACAGCCAATTAGAATAAAGCGCGTGATCGGGAGGGTGCGCGGATCCACTGTGCCTCTATATATCGAAACATTATTTTTGGATTTTCTCAGCAACTACTGAACGGATTTACTCCATTTAAAAAAAAGGTCTCTTTCTGAACCAAGGGCTACCTTTTTGCCAAATTTGGTGTAATTCCGTTCAGCAGTTCGGGCTGTAGCCGTGTCTAAAGTTTCCTATGGGAATTAACATGGAGAAAACACGTTTTGGGACCCCCCTTTTTTCTCGGCTCCCGCTTGCCAAATCACCCCGAAACTTTTAAGACAGGAGCTGACGGGAGCGGGCTACGAGTTTTGAAAATTTCGCGAAGATTCGTCAACCGGCGCCAAAGATATTGAGAAAACAAAAAACGAGTTTCCTATGGAAACTAGGTCCTAACTATAACTATCTACTGGCGACCGCCAGTAGATAATATATATATAAAAGATTGGCGACTTTCAGCAGCTTTGATTATGTCAAAAACAATTCAAATCAAAGGGTGGCATATGACAAACTGATTCATAAACTACAACAACGTCAAGACATTGTAGTAAGATGGTCTGATAAGGGGGGCAATATAGTCCTGTGGCCCCTAGACAAATATAACCAGGAAGCACTTTTACAGCTTCAAGACAGAGATTGCTACACACGTATCAGTAACACCACTATCTTGGGAATAAAAGAACGTTTCCATGCGGAACTG
The DNA here is from genome assembly GCA_963921515.1 of Calotriton arnoldi. NCBI lineage: Eukaryota > Metazoa > Chordata > Amphibia > Caudata > Salamandridae > Calotriton > Calotriton arnoldi. The sequence continues at coordinate 40,420 of CAWUFW010023613.1, forward strand.
TACAAATGGCGAGGACTTGGACTCATCTCCAAATATGAACTGGGTTTCCTTAAAAATGATTATCCGATGATACCGCAACTATACCTCATCCCTAAGATTCACAAAAATCCTGTATGCCCGCCGGGCAGACCAATCATATCTGCTATTGGGGGTCTTTTTGAACACACGTCCAGCTACATAGATTATTTTTTACAGCCTTTTGTACAAGAACTCCCGGCTTATTTAAAAGATACTGGGGGCTTTTTGAGGAAGATCTATAATTGTAATTGGAGTGACAATTTTGTACTAATGACACTTGATGTACAGACTCTTTATACCAGTATCAGACATAGGGATGGTCTCAATGCACTTAGACACTATTTGGGTAAACGACCGATCAGCTTACACCAACATACCATGATGCTGCTCCAAATGTCGGAATGGTGTCTTGAAAACAATATATTCTTGTTTGATAGACTACATTATAAACAGATACAGGGGACAGCCATGGGTACTTGCTTCGCCCCCAGCTATGCTAATTTGCATATGGGCTGGTGGGAGGAGCAAGTACTCATGAGGGAACACAAGGAAATTATGACAAATAATGTGAATCTGTATGTGAGGTATATTGATGATATCTTTATCTTGTGGCAAGGGTCCGAGGTAAATGCAGAAGAATTCGTCAAAGTAATCAATAACAACAACCTCAATTTAACCTTCACATGTACTATCAGTAAAGAATCTATCCACTTTCTTGATCTTGAGATCTACATTGAGGGCAATAACATCCAATCCCGCACATACAGAAAGCCTACATCTGGAAATGCCATCCTTCATGCTAGCAGTTTCCACCCCACTAACCTTAAGGAGAGCATACCATATGCAGAATGCCTTAGAATGATGCGTAACTGTAGCACTCAAGAGGGGCTGCGAGATTCTAAAAAAAGCCTCTTTGATAGACTTAGATGTAGAGGTTATAATGAAAAAACATTATCTAATGCTGAGAAAAAGTGTGTAAGTACTAACAGGGAGGATCTATTATTCTCCATTAAAAAGGACCCCAAATGTAAGAAACGTTTCCACAATGGTACCCCAAGATTAATAACAGGGTATAATGCATACCACACTAATCTCAGGAAAATACTACACAGACACTGGCGTATTGTTAGTTGTGACCCAGTTATTGGCTCAACTTGTAAAAAACTCCCACAGATTACATATAGACGAGCCAAATCTATGCGCCAAGAACTTGTGAAAAGTGCTCCAGCTCTTGAAAGAAGTACTAACTGGCTGAAACCCCAGAAGGGATTTTTCAAATGTTATAAATGCAAAGCGTGCAAGCATGGGATTAACACCAAGTCTGTTCCACTGCCTTTCAGGAAAACTCCTTTTGAAATCCGCGGTTGTTTTACATGCAAAACGGATTTCGCTGTGTATGTTTTACAGTGTTCATGTGCCAAGCAATATGTAGGGAGTACTATACACCCTGTGCATGTGAGAATACTGCAGCATCTTAGAGCAATTTCCAATGATGACCATACATACCCCGTGGCACGACATATTAACACCTGCCACGCAGGGAAATCACAAGAACTTTCCTTTTTTGTGATAGACAGTGTCCCCAAAAACATCAGAGGGGGCAATAGGCAGCTATCACTCAGAAGATTGGAGTCCAAATATATCATTTTGTTGGACTCCAAAATTCCTGAAGGGTTGAATGCCGATGAAGCCTTAAATGTGCACCTGTAATCCATATATGCCGCTTGTCCCGCTCTCTTCTGTTTTCCCTCCTATAACGTTAGGTTTTTGAGCTTTTTTATTTTTATTTTATTCATTTTTTAGTTATTTAGCACACCCCTTCTGTTACTACAGCGAGCTCGGAGCGATGCCCCCCTTGCTTTAATTGCCATTAGTAGATATTGCCCACTTGGGCGTTATATCGTAGTAAATACCCTTTTCTGTGCCATAATTATAAAGAGACTGGGTCTAGGAAGAAGCCCGCTAAGCCCACTTGGGCAGTATCCCGTTTTCCTATTGACACCATCAACTCATGTCTCTAAATAAAGCGCAATTATATCCAGGCGCAGACATTACTTAAACTTCTCAATTGAGACGTAACTCGATTCTCACAGATATAAACCCTTTGGGTATGGATTCATATAATAATGACACTAACATAATGAGTATTACTTATCATATGCTGTAACTCTTATTTGTCTACATATGACTTAGCTTAATTTTAGCGTCATTTTGCTAGTTCTCCTTGCTTGCTGTTAGTGAATAAATTAAACACTCACTTATCTGTAATGAAATATATAACTATTTATCTGAGTGTTATGTTAAATGTGAAGGTAAATTAACATTTCGTTATTGACACTGTTTATGCTTTTTCTAAAAAATTTGGAAAAGTTTTTTGGTTTTTTTTGTTGTTGCACCGTCATTGCATTTAGAGAACATGTTTTCTGTTTCTACTACACAGAAGTGGTTACTATGGCAACTGCCTTAAGTGTGCTATACCAATCAGTGTATGTGTGTGTATATATATGTGCAATCATGTGTTACCTGGCGTAGTGAGCAAGGCGGTCCGCCGCCGAAACGCGTCTTGGTCTTCAATTGGAATAAAATCGTTCCGTGATATACTCCCACGGTGTCAGCGCCTGTGTTTTGTTGAGATACAGGATTGGAACTATATATATATATATATTCCATCACAATTCGCTTCGTCAAGGAGCCTCAGACCTCCAGGGCGGCCAGTGCTTCGGGAACGAAGCCACCCGAATATATACCACCCAAAATCTTCTCAGTCATTAACAAGAAGTGCACTGGCTCAGGCTTTGCATCTTACTCAGGTTTAATTTCCATGAAATATGCAGGAAAAAAGAGGCTCACACTTCCTACGCGTTTCAGCTTTCAACAGCCTTGGTCACGGGAAAAGTCACTCTACATTTGAAAAATGCTCACATGGTATTTGAAGGCAGGCCATATTTCCTCTTCAGAGCACGCATGGAAAAACAGTGAAGTAACTTTATTAGCATGCTACTCCGGAACCCATAAAGGATTAGTGGTGAATTAGTATAGTGAAAATATGAAAGTAATTGAGTGGTGGATACGTTAGTCAGTTATTTGGATTGAGAAGGATAGTGGCGGGATAGAAGAGGGAAAAATGTTTGCATGTATATAGCGCTTGCTACCCTTGATGAGGTGTTGAAGCGCTTTTTCGGCGAGTAGCACACTACTTCGGAACCCATAAAGGATTAGTGGTGAATTAGTATAGTGAAATATGAAAGTAATTTGAGTGGTGGATATGTTAGTCAGTTATTTGGATTGAGAAGGATAGCGAAGAGGTAGAAGAGGCAAAAAGGTTTGCATTTATATAGCGCGTGCTACCCCTGATGAGGTGTTGAAGTGATTTTTCGGCGAGTAGCACGCTACTCCGGAACCCATAAAGGATTAGTGGTGAATTAGTATAGTGAAATATGAAGTTAATTTGAGTGGTGGACATGTTAGTCTGTTATTTGGATTGAAAAGGATAGTGGAGGGATAGAAGATATTTTTTTGTTTTTGTTTTGGAGCTCATAGGAGGAGGCATGGGATGAGTAAAAAAGGGAGGTGGAGGGGGATGAGTAAATAGGAGGTGGAGGGGGAAGAGTCAGAGGGAGGGTTGAGAAAGGCTTATTTTGGGGGATCGGAATAGTAAAAAGAGGTATGAGATGATGCAAGGAGGGGTGGAGTAGGGAAGAGTCTCGAAAGGGTTATTTTGGGGATCATAGTAGTTGTATGGGGTTTGGGATGAATGAGAGAGTGGAGGTAATGGATATAGTGATAGAGGTATAGGGTGAGAAATAGGCTAGTGCATTGAAAAGAGTAGTAGAAAGAGGTTTGAGATGAGTCAGAGTTGAGTTAGAGGATATATTGAGAGCGGTATAGGGTGAAAAATAGGGTAGTGCATCGGATATACTGATTTAGAAGAAAAGTAATACATAAGTAGTAAATATATAGATCCAAAAGTAATAAGGACAATCTCACTTCTTCCCTACACTACAAAAAGGAGTGGGACTGGCTTGAAATGGACAAGTGAAGATCTGGAACTGCGAGAATGGTGAACAGCCAGAGCTCTACAAGGATAATATAACATAGTGGCAAGCACATTGTGATTGGAAAAAGCAGCCTAGCATGGAAACAGTGGGGTAACTAACAATGATAATCAGGGAAATAACTGAGTCTGGAACAGACACTAAAACATGAAACAGGCTAATGACTATGGGCATTAAACTCCAATGTGAGTAGAAACAAACTAAGTTAAGAATTTGAAGGTCAAGTCATAGCAATTGGGGACTGTGGGACCTTCTACACCAGGACCCTGGTTCTTTATCCTGAAGGGCAGTGCCAAAGTTCTGTTGATCAACACCAGATAAGGCAATGATTGCAGGATCAGCCCCCCAGGACAGAGATCTGTAATCACAGGTTAGGATAGCTGAGGAGAGTGGCTCTCAGCAGAGACTGGCCATGTACCTTAACGTAAGCCACAGGCAGTGAGTAAGGAGAAACAATCCAGTGCTGACTGACAAGAGTAATTGCATCCTTCTAGTACACAGTAGGGGAGGCAGAGTTGTGCACTTGTGTTTATTCAGTTCAAGGTTAGAAGGGTATGGGAAAATTAGGCCAGCGTCCGATAGAGAAAGTTGACCTTATAAAAGATGGGGAGGCGTCTACAACTGAGCTTTCCCACCGTTTAACCTCGGAAGGGAGGATTTAGGCTGTTTTTTCTAAAATAATAACTAGTTGTGTGAATAGAGGTGCACTGGGACTACAGAACAGATACCGCAAGAGGGGGAGGTGCACCTCACATGCATATAATAAAAGCTGATGTGAGATGACATGCACTGAGCATAGATCAAGAAAACACACAGCAATGGATGTGAAGATCATAAAGGAGATGATGTGGAATATAACGGGTCTTAATGAATACACCAAAAGGTACAGGGGTGCATTCTCTTATAACCTTCAGAAAACACACCTAATTGAGATGTAAGAGAGTAAGATGTTGAGAGGGCAACTATACTCTGCCACTTACTCTGATTTCGCCAGGAGAGTTTCGTCGTGGGTGGCTCATGGCATCCCTTTTTAACATTCTAAGACAGATAAAGAGGGCGTATACATTATGATATTTACAGGTTATCAGATGGCTGGGTGATAGCCTTCCTTAAAATATATGCCCCAAATATAAACAAAATGTTTTTCTAGATCAGTCTGTGATTGCTTTTAAATAAAGCAATCTTTTTATTTTAATGTAGCCCATTTTCCTTAAAAGACAACAGGATGCGTTTCAAAAAGAAAAATGAAAAGTTTTTTTTTCATTTTTTTCAGAGTAGGCAGTGCCTTCTCATAAAAGTTTTTTTAATAAACATTCACAAAGAGGAAGGGGTCTCTTGGGGACCTTTTCCCATTTGCGAACGGGTTACCACCTACATGAAGTAGGTGGTAAAATGCAAATGTTTTGTAACCACATTTTGGTGGATAAACATTCACACATACCACTGCGATTCGGTATTAGGAAGGGACGCCCTAAACACACCCCTTCCTAATACCAAAACCCAAACTCAATTTGCGATTCAGTTATAGGTTACCAAATCACAAATAGGGGTTTGTACATTTCAAAAAGCCTTTTTGCATTCGCAAACAGCCTGATTTTGCAAATCTGCCCGTTTGCAATACAAAAACGCACAAATCATACATTTCCAAATATGCACTACAATACAAAAGCATTTATAGAGCGCGTGGCTACTCCTGAAGGAGTGTCCGGGCGTTAACAGCAGGACTGCCCTGAAGAACGGAAAGGGAACTAAACATTAAACAGGTGGGTCTTTAAGCCTTACCTGAAGATCCCTTCTGATGGGGGAAGGCGTAGGTCGAGCGGGAGCGTGTTCCACAGCTTAGCAGTTAAGAAGGTGAAGGATCTCCCACCGTATCTGGCCTTGTGGATCTGAGGGACGTGTAGAAGCCTCTGTGAGTTAGACCTGAGGGATCTACTCTGGTGGTAGGCCTTGAGTCTGCGTCTCAAGTACAGAGGGCCCTTATTTGCCAAGGCTGTATAAGCAAAGATTAGTGCCTTGAATTTGATACGGTTGACTACAGGGAACCAGTGAAGTTGGCGAAGCTGTGCAGACACTGATTGCCGAATTGGAACCTTGAGAATGAAGCGTGCAGCGTCATTCTGAATAATCTGCAGCTGTTGCAGAAGGTAAACGGGCAAATTCAAGTAAAGACTGTTGGTGCAGTCCAGTTTGAAGGTGACAAGGGCATGGACAATAGTCTTACAGGAAGCTACATGCAACAAGTGCAACATACTTCTCAGAGTCTTCAGCATGGCAAAGCAGTTAGCCGAGACCGCTTTGATGTGGGGTTCGACCAATAGAGCTGAGTCGAATTTGACACCCAAATTCCTAACCCAGGAAGATGGGGCAGGGGAAGTCCCCAGCTCGGAAGGCCACCAGCTGAGAGGATCAAGAATCATTCTTGTACCAAAAAAGAGGATTTTCGTTTTATCCGAGTTAAGTTTGAGGCAGTTTTTCGCCCATCCAGTTTCCTACCGTTTTGAGGAAGTCCTTGAGGGACTTAAGGGCATCAGGAGTTACATCCTGGAAAGAGAGCAGCAGCCATGTGTCATCAGCGTATGAAATTACCTTCACATGTTTAACCCGAATCATACAGATTTTCCACTGGTAAAACATTTGCCAGTGCAAATGCAAGTTTTTTTCTCTACAGGGAAAATGTATTTCCTCAGGAACCCCTCCTTCTACAACCCCATGAATAAGGGATATAAAAGGGTCTTGGGAGTCCCTAACACCATTTGCTGATACTTAGCTTTTATGTGTTAATCCGGGGTAAAACATTTTGGCAAAGCTTGTGAATACCCACCATATACACACCCAAATTACAATATTCTGGGTGTTGACTGCCATCCAAATAACCATCCACTGCACATCACGGGAATTCTCACATCCCAATCTTTAATTCTAGCTGTAGTACTACATAAAGTTGGCCCTGCCTTTAAATAGGCATACGGTACAGTGTTAACAGGGAACAATTTTCTTGGCTGCATATCTTTGCAATATTTGCATTTCAGGTATCACTGGGTTTCGCGTATCTTTGGCTTCCTTGATTATGCATTGGGGGGACATGCAGCAGACCCTAACTATTTCACTATACTAATTCTCCACTAATCTTTTCTGGGTTCCAGAGTAGCGTGCTACTCGCCAAAAAAAGCGCTTCAACACCCCATTAGGGGTAATAAGCGCCATATAATTGCAAACCTTTTTTCCCTCTTCTATCCCTCCGCTATCCTTGTACACAGTCTATCATTGTTAACAAAAACTGTCAGATCTAAAAAGAGTACTTCTGTCGTACTCATTTCACAGGTGAATTTCAAATTGAGTTCATTCCTATTTAGATCTATGATATATTCCTCTGCTTCAACTTGGGTACCATGCCGTACAATAAACAAATCGTCTATGTATCTTGCCCATAATGCAATCTTTTCCACCCATTTCTCGTTATGTTCGGCCCAGGCCACATGCTTCTCCCACCAGCCCACGAACAAGTTTGCGGAGCTTGAGGCAAAGCACGTGGCCATCGCCGGCCCTTGTTTTTGCCAATACAAATCACCTGCAAATAAGATGATGTTATTTTTCAGGCAGAAGGAAGCCATTTGTAATAGCATTTGATTATGTTCCATGAACTTAAATGGTCTTCTCTTTAGAAAATATTCCAATGCTGTTAGTCCTTTCTCATGGTCACTGCATTTATACAGAATAACTATGTCCATGGTGATCAAGATAAAGTCTGCCTCCCATTGAATATCTTGTATCAGGCGAATGAAATCGGTGGGGTCCTGTATAAATGAGCTTAGGTCTCTGACCATTGGAGAGAGGAACGAGTCAACATAGATCGACGCCTTTTCCAGGAGACTTCCTTTTGATGATACAATTGGGAGGCCAGGTGGCCTCTTCTTATTTTTATGAACTTTGGGCAGGTAGTAAAATGTTGGTATCACACGATAATCCACTTTGATGAATCCATGTTCATCCTCTGACAGAGTTCCTTTGTCTCGCCAAGTTTTTAGCATAGACTGAAAATCTCCGATACTCGTATTATACACTGCCCTAGAGGTTTTCGCATAGCTTTCTGGGTCACCCAGTAGCCTATAGGCTTCCTCTTGGTATTGTTCCTTTCTGAGTATAACTATGTTCCTGCCTTTATCTGAAGGCTTGATGACTATGGGTCTGATCACGATGGTGGTGAACCCACCACCGGCACGCTGCCGGTGGCGGGTTCACCGCCATGGTAAGGCCTTTTTCCACCTGCCAGATTAGGATGGCAGATGGTGTGCCTGGCGGCCCGTCTGCCACGGGTCCGACAGAGGCAATCGTTGCCTGTCGGACCCACCCCACATCCACAAAATGGTGGCGGTGCCTAGCAGGCACTGTCCGACACATTAGGATGCTGCATCCCCTCCAGCCCATCTATGGCTGTTCAACCGCCATTGAAAGGCTGGCGTTGATGTACATTGGGGGCCCGTTGCCAGCCCCCCTTGTGCAGGGGCATGTGTATATTGCACATGGGGGGCACCTATGGTGCCCTTCCTACAGTTCCCTGCACCAGGTGACAGGCACTGTGTGGTGCCTGCCACGTAGTGCAGGGAAATGCACATGCATTTTTACCATTGCGGCAGGTGCTGGTAAACATGCACAATGCGACCGCCACAGTGGCGGTCGCATTGCACCTGCATGTGTGGGACCGCCGCCATATAGGCAGCCGGTCCCAATCCCCCGGACCGTCCACCATCGTAATCAGGCCCATAGTTCTGATCTTTTTGTAATGTGGTAATAGCCAATTGTTCCTCCTTGCTTAGGTTGAATTTCATGTTGTTTTTCCTTGCTGACTGATTCCCAGTCATCCTAAGTTTGTCTAGGTCCTTTATCACTGTTTCATGAAAGCAATCAACTGCATCAAATGGTCCTTTAGGAATGAATATTGATTTTGCTTTGAAGCTACTTTTTCTACTTATTTGCTCTATTCCCAGATCTCTGAGGAACTCTATTGTATTGTCGAAACCCTGCTTGTCTGTCCCATTGGATGTTGATTCCAGTTGATACAAAGTGGTTAACGCATTCAAGTCATTTCCAGTTGGGGCATTCATCCCCACAGGTGGTATTGGATTCCGTTTCGGGTTTTGGGTAAATAGTTTTCTCAGTTTTAACTTTCTTACAAATAGGTAGAGGTCTATGTGTGTCTGTGTATAGTCCCAGTTTTTGGTAGGCCAAAAACTAAGCCCTTTTTGCAATACCGATGTTTCTGCAGACTACAACTTGCCTCCAGATAAATTGATAATTGTAAAATTATGGTCCTTCATTTGTGGTAGTATGTTTTCTTGTTCCTCGTTCCCTTTGTTTGGGCCACTGTATTTCTCTCTCTTTGCACTTCTCCTGACCTTTCTCCTGTTGATTCGGGGGGTCTTGTTCTTGTTGGATATCTTCGCCATGTTTCCTGGATGAGTTGGTATTCCTGTGGAAAATTTGTCCCTGAGCTTGTTCCCGCTGTCTGTCATCTCCTTATCGGATCAGACTCATACTGGTCAGTTTCAACCTCCAATTCTGAGGTGTCTCTTATCTGCTGCGCTCAGATTTCTAGTCTTCTGTATGTCCATGTGTGGGGCATCATACTTCTTTGCAAATGTTAGGACTCTCCCTGTTTCATAGTCCCTTTGATCCCTTGCAAATTTGCTTTGCTCCCTTAATTTAATGTCATTCTCATAGGTGACTACTCCTGTTATCATTTGTGTTCTGACTCGCTCCGATGTCTCCTTGTCAGGATTCTGTGCAATTTTTTCCTCTATTTTCTGTATTTCTTCCAATAACTTGCTCCTGTCACTTTTGGCATACTTGATAAGAATTCCCACCATGCCCTTGGCTGATTGCATAGTAAATTACGCCCATTCTTTTTATAAATTGGGATCTGGGTTCTCATACGATGGTATGGTGTAGATCCTAATCTCCCCTTGGGATTCTATCTACAGCCAGATAACATTGGAGCAAAGTTGCCTCCCACCATTTTCATATTTCCTTTTCATATGTTCTTTCCAAGGTAGAAAACCATCCTTTCAGACTTGTGGGTTTTATTAGAATGTGCTCCACTTTTCGCTCTCTCTGTGGGTGCTGTGCCACAAAAAACTGCTTCTGCTGCTTCTAAACGTTCTGCATCGCTGAACATACTGCTTTTAGATTTTAGTTTGTATCTAAAGAAACAGAGAATTCTGAGTAGTTCCCAAGTTTAGGTGGAGAGCAGCTCCTGTAAAAAGCACCCTACAACATCAGCGACACTCTGAATTTGCTCACCACAAACGTCTGCTTTTCTATCAAAATGTGTAAGCACAGAATTAGCACAGTGCCATCCATGCCAAGCTAGAAAGAAGTCTTTGACCATTTCTGCAGCAAAGTCTTTAAGCATAGGATTAGCATAGTGACATCCAAACGGAGCTGTAAAATGACAAAAGTCACTCCAGGCACAGTATTACAGCTATGGTTTGGTAAACTACCATCCAAGCCAATCTTGAATAATTAAAAGCAACCCCTGGTACATGTTTTGCTATCATTATAGCTCTTCAGAGAGGTTTAGCTTTGTCTAGACACAAGCGAGCACCCATTATGAGTCGAAACAATACCCTTTCAGACATAGAGTGCCGCAAACTTCTACAAAAAAGATGCAGAGAACTTTGGGTAGTTACCAAGTATATGTGGAGAGCAGCTCCTCTAAAGCTCACGCTGCAGCATCAGCGACACTCACCACAAGTATCTGCTTTTCTATCAAAGTTTTTAAGCATAGGATTAGCACAGTGCCATCCATGCCAAAATAGAAAGGGACAAAGGGCCTGGTTATGAGTCTGGCGGTCCATGGACCCCCAGACTCATGGTGACGCAGCAGTGGTAGTCTTCCGACAACCCTATTACTACTAGGATGGTCAGACCGCCATTGCACTGCCGCAACTGCCAGGTAGGTGCGGCGGTCTGAAGGCCACAATATGCTTGGTGGTGCCCTGAGGCACCGCCAAGCATATCATGACTTTACTCACCGCCAGCGGTCTCATGGAGGTTCTTACTCCATGAAACTGCAGACAGAGAGGAAAGAAAAGGGGTCTTACAGATAGGAATGCACGACATGATACATTCCTTTCCGTGCAGGAACGTGCGCTGTTGGACCCCAATGGTGCAGTTTAAGGCTCACTATGAGCCTTTAAACTGCACCGCTATGGGACCACCATGCTGCATGGCTGCCAGACCACAAAAATACTTGTAATCTGGGGGGCAGGTGAAGGTGAGTTTTGGCAGTGTGGGAGTGTTGCTGTGGTGTGGCAGTGGCATGTCTTCTGCTCCTGGCACTGCCAAAGTTGGAATCATGCCCAAAGTATTTTGCCATTTCTACAGCCAAGTCTTTAAGCATAGGATTAGCATAGTGCCATCCACACCGAACTGTAAAATGACAAAAGCCTTTTACCACTCCAGGCACATTATTACAGCTTTGGATTTGTAAAATGCCATCCAAGCCAACCTAGAAGGAATAAAAGGAATCCCTGACATGTGTTCCGCTACATTATAGCTATTGAGAGAGCTATAGCTTTGTCCAGACACAAGGGAGCAATCACTGTAAGTCAAAACAATACCCTCTCCGGGTGTACTGCATAACTTATGCAAAAAAGAAGCAGAGAACTCTGGGTTCTCATGTTTAGGTGGAGAGCAGTTCCTGTAAAGAGCATCCTACAATACCAGCGACATTCTGAATTTGCTCACCACAAATGTCTGCTTTTCTATCAAAGCTTTTAAGCATAGGATTAGGACAATGCAATCCATGCCAAGATATAAAGGGACAAAGTATTTTGTCATTTCTACAGCAAAGTCTTTAAGCATAGGATTAGCACAGGGCCATCCACGCCGAGTTGTAAAATGACAAAAGTATTTTACCTTTCCAGGCACAGTATTACAGCTTTGGATTGGTAAAATGCCATCCAAGCCAAATTGGAATGAATAGCAACCCCGACACGTGTTTCACTATCATTATAGCTCCCCAGTCTGTGCAACAATGGGGAAAGCATTGGAATACAGAGGAGTACAATGTATTATTCCCACTCCAGTCTGTGCACAGCAGGGAAAGTGTTGGACACCGAAGGAGTAAAATTTACTATTTTCACTCTAGTCTATGCAACAGTAAGGAAAACATTGGACTCCGAAGGGGTGAAATTGATTATTTAACTAAATTCCAGCACTATACTCCCACATACCTACCAGCCCATCATTAAAATATAATTAAAATAAAAAAGTACAACAAAATTAACATATTAAGCAATCAATAAAATTATTATTAACGCATTAATGATTAATTATTTATCCATTATTACTTAATTAACTTCACACCCAACAACCCGCACCTAAAAAATACCTTATACAATATATATTATTTACACAATTTACATAAATAAATATCAATTAAATAATGACTACTTATTTATTAATCAAGTATTGCTTAATTAACCTCCCACATTATACCCCTCCAGTTCTGGATGACATTTAAGGAATGTTTGAGGCACTGGATGTCTGAATCAGAAGAGACTTTCAAGTAGGGTTGTGCACTATCGACATATTGGTGAATCTGTTAAAATGGATGAATTCAGTGCCAATGTACTCCGTGATATATGTACGCATAACACTGTCAAGACCAGTAAATATGATTTCAATGTACTTGATAACAAAAGTTTGCATAATAACGATAATGGCGATAAACGCAATCTCCATGATCTCAATGTATGCAATAACCAAAATATGCACAGTATCGATAATGCTGATAAATGCAATCTCTATGATGTTGATGCATGCCATAGCCAACATACCTGTAATGCTGACAGTATATGTGTCTGTGATCACAATAATGACAATATATGTACTTGCAATGTCAGTGCTGACAGTGCCTGTACCCGTAATAGACATCACCATGCTGTATGACAATCACCATGTGACATGTACTTGCAGTAAGAAATCATATAACAGCTGTGGAATCCATCTTGTACTATGTTCAATGCCGCTGAAGGGGGTTCTGTAAGAAATTAGGGGCCTCATTTATATTTTAGTGGTCAGGCTGTTGTTCAGTCAGGGCAATGAACTAAATGCCTCCTTTGCCCTGGTGGAGGTCATGACCTCCAAATTTATAAATGACCCCCAAACTGGCGGTCATTTATAAAGCATTGGCAGGAACTGCTGTCACCAAACCACTGTTTGGTGCAGGGCTGCATCATCATTTTTAATTTTTTTTAAATGAAAATACCAAAACCAGATTTTCGTTTTGAAAAAAAAGTAGGAGGCATTATTTGTTTTTGACTGTCCCTCACCACCAGGATTAGCGGGCAGTAAAAAAAATAGCGGCACGTCTGCCCCTCTTGATTGTGCGGAGGACATGTAGCCATTTCTCCGACGGGCCTTACTCTGTCAGGTCCTCGCAGAGGTTTGGCTATGCCAAACCTAAGATCGTACTTCATTGATAAAGTATACAAACTGCGACCATATAAATCAGGCCCTAGATTGTCAGTTGACAGGGGTAAGTATCCACTTCAAGTAATAATCACAATCCTTGTTAGGGTGAATCACTAAAATAACTAAATGAACCAGAACTCATCCATCTGTTAGCTGTGGCACAGACAGGCAATTAATTATGGAGAACTAAACAGTAATAAAGTCTAAATGCCAAACAATAAAAATCTCACAAATTAATTAGAAAAATAGAGTAAAAAGGAATAAACAAAATAACAAAAATACTTTAAGGCGAACCAGTAATATGCTTTTTTATCATATAAGTTACAAAAGAGCCAAGAAGCTCAAAGTGCCAATGATAGTCAATGGTAGCGGTAGAACCAGATCTAGGTGCAATTTGACACTGACAGCGATAGAATGAGGGTCAGATACACCAATCAGGTTCATCCTGGTCAAAGAAATTAGGGGTGGGTGCCAAACTCTGCTCCGCCGGAGGAATTCGCAGAGTTTTGCTACTCCGTGCTCTGCTTGGAGCACGTAGAGTTTGGTAAAACTCTGCCCATCGCCGGCAGAGTGGAGTTTACCAGCGCGCACACTTTAATTGCTCTGCTCCCTGCCAGTTGATTCCCTCAGTTGCCTACAAAGGCTGAGCTTCTTTTCAATGTCTGCTTTGGGTAGGGATACAGAAAAAGGGGGGTGAATGATAGGAATACTGGATTGCACTGGCCCTCACCCCCTGGTAGCACCAAGGAGACCCCCTTGGATTGTGAGCCTTGCTGAGGTTAGTGGAGAGCTCGGAGGTAAGATTTTTTTCTCATTAAAGGAGCCCGCCTCCCAGTCCCTTCCCCTGCAACCTGCCTGGCTGCTGCTCAGCCTTGCCTGGGGCCAGTGGAGGGAGAGCGGAGGCGAAGGCAGGATCTGGCTGCAGAGACAACGGAGGGAGCATTTGTACTTCAGGGCAGAGAGATGGGCTCCACAGGAAACTGGGGGTGAAGCAGCATTGTGTGCACTGTGCAGCTGGGCAAGGGGGCCACCTCTTCCTTGCCTTCCTCCCTCTCTCCTGCCAGTGTCAGGTTGTGATAGTAGGTCAGGAAAGCGTAGGCTGGTGCACTCTAGGAGATGGGGGTGTTGCCAGTATTTACCCGTGCCCAGTGACTTGGTCCCAGTTTTTTAGGTGTTTCATTGTTCCATTGTGTTTGCTCGGATTGCTTGTTTCATGTCTGCGGAAGGCTGGAGTTGCACAGAGTATTAGAGAGCGTGGCAAACTTGTTAGAGGGTTGCTGCTTTCAGTGGATGCCAATTCTGTGTGTTATTTGATTTATTATGCATGTGTGTATTATGCTGGAATGAGGCAGATCTCAGTCAGTGCATTCTCCTCGTGCCCTCCCCTCTCATCAGGATTTAGGTAATTTTCACTGGTTTTACAAGTGCTAAAGTAGTTTTTAGGGTTGGTGGTGGAGAGAGGGGGAGGGGGAAGGGGCTGGCCTGGGATATGTTTCTCGAGCTTTTGGAAGGTGCCTGGGTAAATTCCTTTCAGTCTGGCTTTGAAAGCCATTTGGGACCTGGGGGCCTCTCTCGCAGGGCAGGAGGAAAGAAAAAGAAGTCTACCTCCCTTTCTTTCTCCTGTTAACATCTGTCCAGGAAGCCAGAGAGAAGCGGTTGGGGGCAGAAACCCCGAGCAAATTGATAAGGGGCAGCTCCCGATCAGAGCTATTGTGAAAGGAAAAGGAGAGACGCTGTTTGTGGCTAAGGTAGACTGGGCTATACGCTGGCTGGGAGGTGGGGGTGTTGGTGGGGGAGGGGGAAAGTAGTGTAGGCACTTTAAGCAATGCAAACAGAAGGTAACTTACTTCTGTTACCCACTTTTTCTATCCTGCTTGAACCCTTCTGTACTTGATATCAGTTGTTTAAAGCACTTTATTGTAATGATTTTAGTCAAGTGGAAAATACGTTCAGGTGTAGGTGATTGAAATGTATTTCTTATTAATGATATTGGTGGTTTGTTTAGAGATGAAACACGTTAGTACTTTCATCGCGGGGGGCAAGAGAATATATTTTGTATTTTCAAATATTTGTAGTATTACATGCTTGTTGTATTGTAGAATCACTGCAATTTGCACCTTGGATCTTTAAACAAGAAAACAAACCGCATTTTTCAGACATGGTTCGTCGACATCCACGACAGCTTCAACGCCACGACCGCCCCGACAACCACTGAGACCTCCGCCCCCACGACCACCACCCGCACCAACCGCCTGCTCTCCTGGACCAACATCAATGACGAGGACACCAGCAAGATTATGAGCACCATCCACTCCGGATCACCATTAGACCCATGCCCACACCACATCTTCAACAAAGTCAGCACAGCCATCGCACCCCATCTCCGGAAAGTAATCAACATCTCCTTCGAGACAGCAACCTTCCCGGAAAGCTGGAAGCATGCCGAGATCAACGCCTTACTCAAGAAACCCAAGGTGGACCCCAAGGACCTCAAGAACTTCCGGCCCATCTCCCTGCTCCCGTTCCCGGTGAAGGTCATCGAGAAGACCGTCAACAAACAACTGACCCGCTACCTCGAGGAGAACAGCATCCTGGACCCGTCCCAGTCCGGGTTCCGCAGCAACCACAGCACCGAAACCGCCCTCATCGCCACCACCGATGACATCAGGACCCTGCTAGACAACGGAGAAACAGCGGCCCTCATCCTCCTGGACCTGTCAGCCACCTTCGACACGGTCTGCCACCACACACTATGAACACACCTACACGACGCCGGGATCCAAGAGAAGGCCCTGGACTGGACCACATCCTTCCTCTCCGGCAGAACACAGAGCGTCCGCCTTCGCCCCTTCCGCTCCAATGCCACCGAGATCATCTGCGGCGTGCCCCAGGGCTCATCCCTCAGCCAACGCTGTTCAACATCTACATGGCACCTCTCGCCCACGTCGCCCGACAGCACGACCTCAACATCATCTCCTATGCCGATGACAACCAGCTGATCCTCTCCCTCACCAAAGACCCTCACACCGCCAAAACCAACCTCCACGAAGGAATGAAGGCCGTCGCCGAATGGATGAGGAACAGCCGACTGAAGCTGAACTCGGACAAGATGGAGGTCCTCATCCTCGGCTCCACCCCTTCGGCCTGGGACGACTCCTGGTGGCCGACCACACTGGGAACAGCTCCAACACCCACCGACCACGCACGCAACCTAGGGGTCATCCTCGACTCCACCCTCTCCATGACTAAGCAGGTCAACGCCATCTCCTCCTCCTGCTCCAACACCCTCCGCATGCTCCGCAGGATCTACAAGTGGATCCCCACTGAAACGAGAAGAACGGTCACCCAGGCCCTCATCAGCAGCAGGTTGGACTACGGAAACGCCCTCTACGCAGGAACGACGGCTAAGCTCCTGAGACGGCTGCAACGCATCCAGAACGCCTCTGCACGTCTGATCCTCTACATCTCCCGCCGCAGCCACATCACACCCCACCTGAGAGACCTGCACTGGCTCCCCGTCAACAAGAGGATAACCTTCAAGCTCCTCACCCTCACCCACTCCACAACACCGGACCAGCATATCTCAATGGACGACTCAGCTTCTACACCCCCACCCGCCAGCTCCGCTCCACCGCCCTCGCCCTCGCCGCAGTCCCCCGCATCCAAAGAACGACTGCCGGCGGCAGATCTTTCTCCCACCTTGCCGCCAAGACCTGGAACACCCTCCCCACCCACCTACGGCAGACCCAAGACCTATTGACCTTCAGAAGACTCCTCAAGACCTGGCTCTTCGAGCAGTAGCAGCACCCCCCAACCCCCAGCGCCTTGAGACCCTCACGGGTAAGTAGTGCGCTTTACAAGTGATATGATTGATTGATTGATTGTGCGTGCGTGGATACATTGTGAAACTGAGTCAAGGATGACTTTTCGGCACTTTACGCGTTATGGGTCTGAGTGCAATGCTTGTATTGCTGCGATCTATTGTAGAAGTGGTTACATTATTTTAAAATTGGTTCAAACAATTAAATTAAGGCATTTTTATGGTGTATAATGATACTTATCAAGCCAGTGGGGTGTTGTTACATATATGCACAGTTGTGAGTAAGCTGAACAACCATTAAAGGTGCTTTATCGACTATAAACAAAACAATAAAGTATGTATAGCCCATAAATGATATATTACATGAATCACCGTGCTAAAATATAAGGCTAACCTTCTAGTTCTAGTGAAGCCACTTTACAGAATGCAAACAGTGCAAAATATTGTAATTTTGGGTCACTGTCATCTCTTGAGAGTAGTATGTGCCATGCAGCTCATTAAAGCAAATTGGTTGAGAGCTTTACTTAATGTAAACAGAACAAATAATAGGTTTTACGTCTCACTGTGCTAGTGATTAATAATGATAAGTAGCTGCTCATAGCATGCTGTATCAGCGGTGTGTGGAAGTGCGTCATGACAGTCAGTGGAGACTCTTGGGAGAGGTGCGACTGTTATAACCCCCACACTCTGCCCCACTCCCACTTATATGCAACATTCCCCTTGCTGTATTCCTTATCATGACAAAGCCAACGTACACGATTGTCTTGTGGTGGTCATTTTTGGCCGCAGTTTATTAGGAATACAAGGACTACATGTCTATACTTTGCATACTTTGCATGTCATGTCATAAAAACTTCCTTGGCGAATGATCATAATTGCGTTGTGCCTCATATGCATATCATCATACATCATGTCTGCCATAAGTCATATATACATTGTCCCCATAGCACCTTAGACTGATAGTTTGTTGTTAGTTTCTTTGCAGGCTTGTATTGTCTCTTGGCCCTTCTGGGTCATTTCTTTGGTTGGTTGGGTTTGCGCTTTCTTTGCGCGGGGAGGGAGTAGCTTCTGTCCCGGAGTTAGGCCACAACTCGCTACCTTGTCTGACTCTTGTTGTGCCCTGCCATCCGGTTGGGGCTGGGCTGCGAGCGCCGTCTCCGTTTGCTACCCCCCCTTTTTGGTAGGCCAACTCACCCAGCCATGAGGCATCCCAAAGTGAGTGGTCCTACACACCGCCCTTATGCCAACTCACACAGCCGTGAGGCATCCCAAGGTGAGTGGTCCTATTCCGGCACACCGCCCTCCAGTGTGCCTCCGACCAACCATTATCCGCGTAGTTCTTCACCAAGCTTTGCCTGTTCCTCAGCCCTGCGACATTGCTGTTCCTTTGGTGTGGGTGGGTGGGACAAAAACTTCCGTCGCCGATGCTGCTCCACTGCTCCGTGATGATAGGAGCTTACTTGGGAGAGCAGTGCTTATATCCCCCCACTTGCTTTCCCACCTAGGTAGGTGCTTTCCCCTATTGGGGGGTTTGTATCCCGCCTGGGCCCCCATTGGCCTGGGGGTCCGGCGCCTCTCCGGCGGCTGCCGCGGGTGGGGGGCACAGGTGTTTTTTCCGCTCTTCGGTGCTTCTGCGCACCACAAACCGGTTCTGTCCGGGGGCACGGCGTTAGTTATGGCACCGGCTCTCTAGGCCCCCTTTGGGGGCAGCCTGTGCAATAACCCCCGCACTCTGTCAACTCACCCAGCCGTGAGGCATCCCAAGGTGAGTGGTTCTAGTCCGGCACACCACCCTCCGGTGTGCCTCCGACCAACCATTATCTGTGTAGTTCTTTGCCACGCCGTCGGGGAGGCTTGCGTCTCCCTGCGGCTACCCCCAACTACGCCCTATGCCTTTTCATCTGCAACCCGCTAAAGCCATGGTGCCCCATAGGTTGCTCCAAAACACCCCCATGCCCTCCTCGGATAAGTGCACTCCATCCTTGGCATAGAACTCAGGGCGACCCGTGTGAATGAGCCCATGCCTGACAGTTTCCAAACCATTTGTTCTGCAGAATTTGCTCACCGTGAGGTTCAGCTTCTTATGGGAGTTCTCAACCGCTTTCTGAGATTCCGCCCCGCGCCATTCATTTCTGCCTGCTGATCAGCTCTGACCAGATGATGGCAGTGTTCCCGAAGGCCCTGGCTGTCTCCGTGAGGTCTCTCTGGATATCGTGGAGGAGGGCTTTCCTCCCACGTCTGGCCAAATCATTACCCCCCAGGTGTATGATCAAGACATCCGGATGCCATGCTGTGTCTTCCCGTAAGTCCTTGAGGGTCGCCGGCAGCTGGTCCCATCTCATTCCCGGTTGGCCAAACCACCGTATGCAGGTGTCCACTGGCCGTCCTTTCTTTGTGTAGCTCCCCCGCCGCCACCAGGCTTGCATCCGTGTTATGAACAAGTGCCCCAACACCCACACCAGGCGTGGGCAATGATAACACGTCACTCCACTGTTTGGCCTTGGGAGAGGCGCCCCTGTTCTCCCCCCAGTGTGCCCTGTGGTTCATAGCAGCTGGGGCCGTACGTAGGTCCGGTATGCCCGTGACCTCCATCTCCCTACTGCCTGTATTCCGGCCTCGGTCATCCCATGCTGTGCGGCTGTCGTAGCGGTCCCTATCCGAAATGAATGGGACCCAAAACCCGCTGGAGGCAGCCCTGTCTTGCTGAGTGCAAGGCGCATGATTTCGATAAACTGGAATTTGCTCAATTGTGTGCCGTCTCTGTGTTTTAACAGGGGCCCCCCGCGGGCTGGTCGCACCGCCATGAAAGCGAGAAGGCAGCATACTGCGCAGCAGGTCTGGTCCTTGATGCAGTGTAGCCTTACTATTGTCCCTCTGCCGGTTTGATCTGTTTTCGACCGCCTCAGTAGAATCTCTACTCCCTTTGATCTGGGTGTCACATTGCTTGCTTGTAAACAGCGTTCGGCCGGGCCCGCCCTTGAGGGTGCTACTAACTAGCCAAGGCGGAACGCCCCAAAGAAGGCGGTGGAAAATGCGGCCCTAAACAGGAGGTGCTCGAAATTGTCCGTTGTTATGTCCCCTAGTGTCCCCAACAGTAAGCCCAGCTTTGTGAAGTCTATCGGGTGCCTGGTATTCTCCCTTGTGCCCTCTTTGTGTCTTCACCCCTTCATTGCAGCCTTGATGTAGTGGGAGGCAACTGGGTCCTGCCCCGTCTCCAATTTTGCGTAGTGTGCCACGGCTGACAGGTGGGCCTGCGCCCACGACCTGGACTTCTTGCTGTTAAATGCCCAATGAATGAATTGCTCGGTTGCCCTGCGTGTGGCTCCCACGTCGCCCAGAGACTGGATGCCCCCTACCCTCATTACTGTCCCAACATATTTCTTATATCTCCTGGCTGCTTCTGGGGCGAGTGCGTGACGGACCAGCTCGGATAAGTCTTCCCCGCCAGGCCCCACAGCTGGCTCGGGAAAGGGGTCATGTTCTGCTCTGCCCCGGGTGCCAGCTCCCTGAACCTGTCCGTCCTGGCTCTGGACAGGGCGTCTGCCACTTCGTTCTCCACCTCCGGTACGTGGCGTGCTCGGAGGTCTATGTTGCCTTCCAGCTGTAATGTAACCAGTCGGCGCATTAGTCGCAGAGTGTCTGGGCACCAGGCTGATCCTCTGTTAATGGTCTGTACTACGCTCTTGTTGTCTGACCATAGTGTTAGTTTCATGTTCTGCAATTCCTTTCCCCAGACCGTCAGTGCCACTATGATAGGGAATAACTCTAAAAAGGTAATATTGCTGGTTATGCCTCGTCTGTGCCAGCTGCTGGGCCACTGGCCTGCGCACCATTTGTTGCCTAGGATCGCCCCAAACCCTGTGCTGCCAGATGCGTCTGTGAACAGCGTGATCAGTTTGTTAGTTACCCATCCTTCCCTCCAGATCAGCAAGCCGTTAACGTCTGCTAGGAATGTATCCCACATTACCAGATCTTTCTTGACCTCTGCCCCGAGCCTGACGTGATGATGCTTCTGGGTGAGCCCGCGTGTTAATTGGGTCAATCGTCTGGCAAATACCCTGCCTGCTGGGATTACCCTGATCGCAAAGTTAAGCTTGCCTATGAGCCTCTGGAGGTCCCTCAGCGCCGCCTTCTCGAGTCCCCAGAGGCTCTTAACGTCTTCCCTGAAATCCTCTACCTTCTCCGGAGGGAGCCTGGACGTCCCAGCGACGGAATCTAGTTCTATTCCTAGGAATGTGATTTTTGTCGCCGGACCCACTGTTTTGTCTGCCGAAAGTTTTTTGAATGTCGTCAGAGTGTCGCCGCACTCTGCTGACGCTGCCGGGCCTGTGAAAAGGAATTCGTCCAAGTAATGGAGTTTCCCGCCAATGTCCGCCTTTGCCATGAGGGCCCCTCAGCCCGTTGCTCTAACCAGGTCTATGGCATCGTCTATCGTGGCGTAACTCGCTGAACAAACTTCTGTGCTGATCACATCATTTACTGACGTACCGTCTGGGAATGATAAGTGGTGGATTAGCCGGTATTGGCCCTGTTCTTTTTTGGGGACCACCCCTAGCGGAGAGATCACCAGTCCCTTGCTCAACTGGGAGGGTAGGGGTCCCTCTATTCTACCTAATAGCATCTCCTTCTCAATTTTTTTTGTCACTACCCCCGGGTGCTGTAGTGCCGTTTTTAGATTTTTTCCGCTGCCTGTGGGGAGGGGGCCTGTGAATGGGATGGGGAAACCTTCCTCGAAGCCGTGGACAAGTATCTCAGCGTCCGTCTTGTTGTGGTATCTGTTGGCTAGCTTGCGCAGTTTGTGTGTTGATGGGGGACCATGCTAGCCTGTATTTCTGAAACCTTGCTGTGCCCTTGGTGCCCCCTGTGTTTGCCTCACTGCTTCTTTCTCTCTTTCTTGTCTCCTTTGTGCTCTTTCCTGCGCTTGCATCCTGCTGCTGGGTGCCCTCCTCCACAAGAGGAGCAGATGTGCTGGAACTTACATGATGCCCCGTAGGTACATTCGTTCGCTTCGAACTTCCAGCATATTGCCGGTGACCCATTAGTATGTGGTTCTTTCCCTGCGCCGAACTGTTCGGGTCTTTGAAAATGCCTCCCTCTCCCCCTGTGAAAGGACCCCCGAAAGGACTGTTCGTTTCTTCCTGCCCATGACTTTGCCTCTCTCGCTACCATCATTTTGTGAATAAAACCAGAGACATCCTCCTCATTCCACTCCATTTCCGGGTGTGTCTGCATCTTTAGCCTGACCCCTTTATCATACTCTAGCCACGCATCACCTGGAAATTGCCTCTGTGCATTGTGGATGTTGGCTTCAAAAAGCCACAGGTCGGCTGCGCAGCGCGGGAATTTCTTGACTATTATGCAAGCCATTATTCGGAATGCGTCTAACCAATTATCAAAGTTCCTCTCTTTACGCTCCTTCCTCCTTTCCCTCTTATCCTCATCCTTTTTATCACATGTCGTCAGATCAAGCCCCTCTAGCTGTATCTCCAGTAATGAAAAGATATCAATGAATTCCTTTCTCCAGATTCTCTCCTTGACCGCTAACGGTATGAGGCTTGCTAACCCTGTGGCCCTGGTGGTCAAGGACGCTGGACCAGGTGAGGGCCGTGTATATGCATCGGGTACCGCTGCTGTGGCGGGAGGAATGGTTGCTGGGGTTGAGCTCCCCCAAGCCACTGTGGGGGACCCTAGCTCTCCCCCTACCCCTGCAGGGGCCTGATCCCTTAAGCGGTGCTGACGCGCCTGGCCTGGGTCTATCAGGTGCCACTGTAGCCCCGAGGTCTCCTCCTCTTCCTGGGCTCCCGTCATTGCCCCTCCCTGCATGCTTCCCTGCCTCCCCTCTGTCTGTGCTCCTGTCGCCCCTGCGCCCTGCATGCCTAAACCTTTCAGCAAAAGTGGCGCCATAGTTTTGAAGCATTCTTGCACAATTGCGCTGATAAGCTCACCGCTCGCTGCTGTGTCCCCGGTCCCCCTGCTTGGTCCCGCCGCCGCCGTGTTGGCTACAGGAGGCTGGGCCCTCTCCTGGGGAGCCTTCTTGGGAGCTGCTGCCTCTGCGAGCTTGGCTGGTGCTCTCCTTCGTCTCTTGGCCGCCGGTGTGCTGAGGCTGCTCTGCTGGTGGCTTGGTCCTTCGCCGGCCTCGTGCAGCAGGTGGGGCTGCAGCCAGTCGCTCCCATGGACCTCCGATGCTGCCCGGTTCTTCCTCAGCAGGTCATTCAGATCCTCCCGCTGCTGCATATTGCTCCCCTTCTTTGCAATCTCGTGTGTTGTCACAGCAGCTGTCTGGGCGCCCCTTGATTTGCCCAAGGCGGGGTGCTGCCGCCGGTTTATGCACCAAAAGTAGCTCTGCGCTTGCCTCTGCGCCTGCCCTTTTAATTATGCTTGTGTGGGCTTCCCGAGGCCACGTGGTTTGTCTGGCTGGTCCTGGCGGGGTGCTGCCGCCGATTATTGCAGCAACCTTGCAATTGTGGGCCGGAATGCCCTTCCGTACCGCGTGCTTGGATGCAGCTGACTTAACTGGAGCGTGTCCCCTTAATTGTGCTCGCTCTCCTTTCCGTCAGACGTGCTCCCACCACTCCGCCGGGGTCTCGAGTGGAGATGCTGTAAGTCCGCGGAGCTTCGCAGGGGAGGACGGAGGTGACTCACCGACTTGGATGTCCCCAACAAACAAAATCCCCGATCAAACAGGGGGCGTGTCGGCGCCGGAAACGCGGGTAAGCGGGAGGACCGGGTAGACCCGGAAGGGAGGGCCTTCCCTTGCCTCGTCCCCGCTCGGGAAGCACTGGCCCAAAACCCCGCAGTCCCGCACCCGGCCCACACCCGGCCCGCACCGCGCCTGCAGACGTGGCTGCTGAATCCAGTACTTGCCCGCCGCCCCTTTAAGAATGAGGGCGGGGATATCCTGGGGTAACGCCGGAGGTGCAGCGGCTAGCAGTCTCTCAAGTGACCCACGGCTCGTGAGTGCGATGCTCCGGTGCCCCCCCAGGCGATGGCAGAGACCCGCTGCTCCTCCCGTAGGCTCAGGCGTCTTCGACTGCCGATCTGGACCAAGGCTGGGAAACGGGGTGGGCACCCGCCGCTTTCCTCTTCTGCTGGAGCAGCAGCGGCCTCTGCCCACCAAGGAGGTGAAGGGGGGTATGCTCCCGGTCGTCTTCTTCTCCCTATGGAGCAACGGCTTGGTTCTCAGCCGGGCGGGCTTCGCCTTGGCAACGCTCTCCTCCTTCTTACTGGGCAGCAGCGGCTAGTTCCTCAGTCAGGCAGGGCTTCGCTTCGCAACGACTTTCAGAATTTTGTTTTAATCTCACTGAAGGAGACTGCCATGTCAAAGATCAGTCTGATGACAGAGGCGGCAAAGATAAAGTCCAAGCCTCTGCCACTGCCTCGGAAAAACTTCCTCACCTTGTTCATGTTGCCAAGGTTTCTGGTGTCCTGGCTGCTACTGTTGCCTGGATGCTCTTGCTGTGGCAGCTAGAAAGGAGCCCTCACGGGGAGGCTCAGACGGTCACTAGCGACTCCTACAGAGTAACAGCCCGTATCACATCTTCTTCTGACTAAACAAACAAGAAAAAAATGCCCATTTTACACTCAGCACTGTTTAGTGTCTGCACACATTGCTTTTGCAACAAAGGAAAAGGTTGCTTTTCTCCCCTCCCAACTTTCTTTGCCTTTGTTGTAACTTTACACTGCTGCCCATACTTAAGTGTGGGAGCCAATTGATCTCAGCACTGCTGTCTTGCCCTCTATGTTCTGAAAGCTACCAGCATCTCGGTCACAGAGGTTACCTCCTGCTGAATAAAGAGAAATGCACTAGATAACATTCAATCTTCATCTGTGGGTTGGTTGAGCAATAATCCGCCCGCTTGCGACACTCCATGAAATTTTTCTGAGTTTTTGGGAAACTCCGCAGAATTCTTGGAGTAAAAGTCTGCGAGCCCCACCCAGGCCTATCAAAGATTATACCTTCTGGCATTAATCCTTTAAGTCCAAACCACAACAAGGGTACATTTTTAATGCCCCCCAGGACCTCGGGAGAGATACTTTGAGACTCACAGGATAGCAGGCTAAAGCCAATAGGAGAGTCCAATCCATGTCCAATTGCCACTGGTCAGCAGGCTGCTGCAGGAAATGCCTCTTGTAGCTTGTTGTATTCCTGTAGCTTGGACAGAAGGTCAGCCTTAGGAGCCTTGGAGTCCACTTTTTTGTCCTGGGTACAAGACGGAGAGCAAGTCCAGTCTTCTAGCCTCTTCTCATGTTTCAAACAGCAGGTTTAGTCTTCTTCTGATATTCCATAGGTCCAGGAATGTTCTGAAGTGGATGCCTAAAGATTAGGGGTGGGCAGAGTTTGTGGTGTTTCACTCCGCGGAATACCACAGAGTTACATAAAAACTCTGCGTGATTCCGCAGAGGTCAGCGAACAGGCAGAATTCGACTGATTCAAGTTTGCGCATGCCTACACGAGAGTGAATCCGGAAGGGTGAGCAAAGTTTTGACAGCCGTCCAAGGACGAGAATGACGTGCCCTGTGAACAGTGGGTAAAGAGTTCATGCAAGAAGACTTGTATTCATAATGTTGAAAGAAATTTAACAAATAAAGTTTGGATATGTATGGGAACTGAAGAAAAGAATACAGTTTAAGGGGATGGGTTTTATGAACAATGGTTCAATGAAAATAAGTAATATATAAGCATGGTGTGATGATCATCCCCCCTTGCCTGACCAATTAGATTTCGCATTTTTGCGATATTGAAACTTTAGTGGGTGGTACATGGAAACCGAAAGGTATAACTGAGGTAGCTTTAGTTAGAGAGAAGAGTTAGAGGGGTTCGTTGACGTCGATGCTGGAAGTCGAGAGCTCGGGATACTGTCGGTGCTGTGGGTGGTGCTGATGCTGAATGGGACATTGTGAGATGCTGATGAAGACCCCGAATAAACCCCAACTTAAGAAACCCAAACAATGCAAAAGGAACACTTGCGACATTAACTTCAAGGATTTGACAACCCTTATCAAAAACGTACTGCATCCACCAGTGGACATGACAGATGTCCACGACTTGACAACCCATTATAATAACTCCATGACTAGCATACTTGGCACAGTTGCGCCCTTTGACCTGAAAAGACTGTCTTCTAAAGACTCCAAACCATGGTACAATGGGAACCTAAATGAACATAGAAGCCACCTGAGGCTAGCTGAGCGTGCATGTAGATCTTCACCATCCTTAGAACACCTTAAGCACCTGCGATCACAGAGGAGCATCTACAACAAACACATCAGAAATCACCCTAGAAAACCATCTATTTTTTTGCAGAACCATCTATTTTTAATTAATTGGGTTAGACAAGAAGATCGCAGAATAAACTCGAGGAGGAAGAGAGTGCCAGAGAGGGGTGCAACGCAGTCATCGGTATTCTAGAGAGGTTAAGTATCCTGTCCTGATTCCTGTCCTGAAGTCTTTGTCTCCTGATCTATCCCGGGGGACGCTTACCAGCCCTTTGGCCAGAGGGTTTGGTCTTCACACCATCCTTGGTAACTATAAATTCATTGTATTTGTAGATGATCTCTTCTCTCTGTCCTCTCCTTTTCGAGTATAGTTATTGTATGTGTCTGAAATATTTTCTCAAAGAAGATTTGATTTGCAATCTTTCGAATGAGGGTGTTTGTACTATAATTTGAAGTGGTTCACATTCATTTAATTTAGATAAAGATTTTAAAACTTCCTGAGTCTGTGGTTATTTTCTTTAATTAAAGAATAGTTAATAAGTTATGTTAATTATCACCATCAACTAGTTCAACTAATGGTCCATTGACCTGAGGAAAGAACTTTTTGATCAGTGAAAGGTTAGTTAGGAATGAGAAATAATATAAACTAAACCCAGCGGTCTACTTGGATCTGTGTAAGTGTTTATGGGCCCAGGTGAGAATATGGTAGTAGAGTATCTGTTGTTAGTACACCCCTGGATCAGTTTTATGGTAGCAGAGCTATGGTTATTATTGACTAGTTTGGTGATAAGTCTAGATTATTGATTATTGATTTATGTTTTAACAAAAGAGTTAGCGTCTTTGTTCTATGTTGTCCAGAATTCCCGGGAAATGAATAGCGGGTGGTGACAGAAGCCATACTGCAGTGAGGTTACTCGTCTGTTGGAATAGAACCGAGAAGCTACGCAGGGCTGGCAGTGTTAAACTAGGGACTATTTTGTATAAAAGTAGATTGCGAATGATGGCAAAAGGTGTTCGCAGGTGAAACTTTGGTCTCATTTCCTAATACGGGTGACACTAGAGGAGTTAGCAGGTTCTCTGGAGCTTGAATGCGGGGTAAGCGGAAGGTTTTGCTCACAGTGTATGAAGAGTAAGCGGAAGGATTTACTCACAGTGAAAAGAAAATCTATCCTTTGGTTTTACGTGGAACAGGCAGAGTAGCGAATGTTTTATGTAGTTAATAACAAAGAATTTAATGCAAAGTATTAAGAAGATAAGTTTTCGTATTACCTTGTGAAGGGAGGGTCAGTCGCCGGAGTTAGACTGACGTCACAGAGAGCCACGCTGGGATAGGTTGAAACAGCGGGCGTGTGACAGAAGCAGCCTTGTAAAGGAGGGGTCAGTAGCAAGGAGCAGAACTGACGTCAGAAAAGGCTGCGCTGGCATTGGTCAGATCACGAGCGTGAGCCTGATTTTGATTGGATAACCAGCTAGAAGCAGCGCTAGGATTGGTGGAAGGAGATATTGTATGCGGGATTTTGATTTGACTACTAGTGTGAGACGTACAGATAGAAGATTTCAAGGGTTTGCAGAATACAATTTTATATATTGTTCATCTAGGATGTATGGAGAAAAGAGAAAAATGTCATGTATAAAGAAAATTAAGAATTTCTTTAAGAAAGATAAGCCTGTGTTGACTAGAGAGGGAATTCCTATTCCGCCACTGAAGACACCAGCATCCTTTGTGATGATGGAAAGAGGACATCATACTTGCGTGTGGTTGGAAAATTGGATAGAATATACGAAAGGTGATGGAGTGCTAGCGTTTCCTGAAAATGGTACATTTAATGGGAGAATTCTTCAGAATTTGAGAATGAGAATGAATGATTTGGAACCTAGACCTAGGTTAACTCAATATGAGGCTTTGGAAGAATGGGAGACTGAGTCATATGAACACGAGAAATGTAGAGGTGGGAGATATAAAGGCTTCTTTCCCAGATATTTGCAAGAATCACGCGAAGGGCAGATGAAACAGTGGAGGAGAGCTATGGTATCTGAAGGTTTATATCCAGTATTAATGGCTGAGGAACAGTCTGGAGGAAAGTGTAAAGAGAAAACAAAACACTTGAATACAACAGGATATGGTGAATCAGATGATGAGCTATTAGAGGATATCTTAATTAAAAATCCACCACCGTATCAAGAAGCAACTAGTAAGATTACCCCAAGCGCACCAGTGATAGGAATGCCTTTAAACCCACAAATTTTACATGATACGTCATTTAATAGGGAGCTACAAGATAAAGCGAGAGATGTTTTAAATAAAACTAGAGAAGAATTAGTAAAGAAAATAAGTCAATTAAATTTGAATACTGAAGCTTTGACAGTACCAGTGACTATTGGTTCGGTAAGCCCATTGACAGCATTTTACTTTACCGCCCACCCAGTGCCAGGAGCACATTTGTGCAGAATTTGGAAGGACTCCTGGAACCCGCACTGTCTAGTAATAACTTTACTGTTTTGGGGGATTTAAATATGTATTTAGAAGATTCAGAAGATAAAGAGACAGCTATTCTATTAGCTCTAGGGCCGATAGGCCTTTCTTAGCTTGTCTCAACCCCCACACATAGAGCAGGACATTCGCTTGATGGGATTTTCAGCTCTATGGCCGGGTTGTCAATGGGCCTGATTCACAGAACTAATTTACGTCAAAAACGTAAAGTTGTACTTTTTGGTATTCACAGAATACACTTACTCATTTTGGAATTCACAGAATGAACTTACTCATTTCGGTATTCACAGAAGTTAGTAGTCCTAACTTTAGGACTCCTAAATGCCTTCTGTGAATACCTGAAAGTCTTAAAGTTAGGATTTTTTTCAGTTTAGGAGTAGTAAAGTTAGGATTCCTAACTTTAGGACTCCTAAATGCCTTCTGTGAATACCGAAAGTCTTAAAGTTAGGATTTTTCTCAGTTTAGGAGTAGTAAAGTTAGGACTCCTAACTTTAGGACTCCTAAATGCCTTCTGTGAATACCGAAAGTCTTAAAGTTAGGATTTTTCTCAGTTTAGAGTAGTAAAGTTAGGACTCCTAACTTTACTACTCCTAAACTGAGAAAAATCCTAACTTTAAGATTTTCGGTATTCACAGAAGGCATTTAGGAGTCCTAAAGTTAGGACTACTAACTTCTGTGAATACCGAAATGAGTAAGTTCATTCTGTGAATACCAAAATGAGTAAGTGTATTCTGTGAATACCAAAAAGTACTAACTTTACGTTTTTGACGTAAGTTAGTTCTGTGAATCAGGCCCAGTGAAAGAAGTCCTTCCCCTGACCTGGACAGACCATTTTTTATTCAAATTTAATCTTGTAACCCCTACAGCCCAGTCAATTAAGACGACGAAAAACCCCCTTTCGACCCACATTGCATGAAGGAAAATAGATTTGACATTATTTCAATCTCTTTTGGAGGAAACACTCCCTCAATTCAACCAGTGCGCAGACTCTAATGCAGTTAAATACACTGAATGGCTAAACGAAGCTATAAAAACCTCAGTACCTATTAGAAAAATTTCAGGGAATCAGGATACGCCATCGGCTCCCTGGTTCTCGGAAACTTTACGGAAGGAAAATCAATTGTGCCGTAGGATGGAAAGGCGCTGGAGAGCTAATTATGACAAAACAGAAAAAGAGTTATATAAAACTACATTAAGCAACTATAAACATTTATTAAAAAATGCTAAGAAGGATTACTTCACTCAACAAGTTGAGAATGCCAAACACACCTCCAAAGGACTATTCAAAATAGTCAACAATTTAGCTTTACTGCCAAAGTTAGATGCGATAAAATGGGATCAAATGTTTTGTGATTCTATTGCATTAGCTTTTAAATCTAAAGTTATGAACATTTATAATGTTTTTTTAACTGCGCCTGACCATGATCCTATAGAGTCGATTAAACATGAAGAATCTTTGCAAGATTCTTTCTGTTCATTTGCCCCAATTCCTTCTGAAGAGGTAGCTAAATATATACTAGAGACTAAATCCAGTTCCCCAAACGAACCCTGCCCTCCTGCTGTCCTTAAAAAGATAACAGAAGTGGTTAGTCCTATTCTCACTCAGATTTTTAACACAATGTTTAACCTAGGCAAGTTCCCATCTATATGGAAAGATTGCACCATTCTCCCTTTGTTAAAGAAGCCAAACCTAGACGCGTCCAATACGGCCAACTATCGTCCCATTGCCCGCCTACCACTCCCGGCCAAGATAGTTGAAAAGATTATGAACAAGCAACTATCTCAGTTTATTTTGGACAACGACCTTCTTGACTACTCCCAGTACGGTTTCCGTAGGGAACATAGCACTGAGACCGCTTTGATTAATGCCACAGAAGAAATCAGAACGGTGATGGATGGAGGAGGATCGGCAGCCCTGATCCTCCTCGATCTATCAGCCGCTTTTGATACGGTCGATCACAAGTTGCTGCAACGGCGGCTGGAATCAATGGGGGTCCGGGGAATGGCATTGACTCTTCTGGCCTCCTTTCTGAAAGAAAGGAGACTAACTGTCACCATGGACGGTTTCCAATCAAAGTCCTATGTGCTGCCTTGTGGAGTTCCCCAGGGATCATCCTTAAGCCCAACCCTTTTTAATATATATGTTGCAGAACTTGCTCCTCTGATTCGGAAGTTTGGGTTTAATTTAACGTCCTACACGGACGATACCCAGATAGTTGTGGTGGCATATAATAAACAAACTGCTCCCTCTCTACAGTTCCAGAACTGTATGAAAGAAGTCGACAGATGGATGGGCCAGCACTGTCTGAAACTTAACTCCGAAAAAACTGAGATCATTATCTTTGGTGAGTTAAAACCTAGATGGGACCATCTCTGGTGGCCAGCAGAGATGGGTGAAGCACCCAATCCTGTGCTAAAGGCAAAAAATGTAGGCGTGTGCATCGACAACAAATTAGCATTATCCCATCAGACTAATGCTATTGTTACCGCCTCCAATTTTATGATTAAAAAACTTAGAAAAATCATGCCTTATATCCCTATCTAATCCAGAAAGCTGGTGGTTACCGCGCTAGTCCAGACTAAATTGGCCTATTGTAATAGTCTCTATTTGGGCATGCGCAAACATTTACTTAAAAAACTTCAATCCATTCAAAATACTGCTGCTCGAATGTTGAGCAATATCCACAAATACGATTCCATCACTAAGGAAATTTGCTGACTAAATTGGCTTCCAGTGGCCAAACGAGTTGAGTTTAAGGCTCTTTGTTTAGCGTTCAAGGCTTTGAACGACACAGGACCTCTGTTGCTCAAAAAGCTATTTGCTTGGTACCATCCGGCCAGACAGCTGCGGTCCTCAGGGACTAGACTGATGAAGGTGTTGGGGCGGTCGGAGTCTCTCTTATGGCACCACAAAGCTGTGGAACACACTCCCAGCCGAGCTGAGAGGAGCAGCGTCCCTCACCATTTTTAGGAGAAAGTTGAAAACCTGGCTTTTTCAGGAGGAATTACGGCAGTCAACAGCGCCAAGACACCCCAGAGTATTCGTGCGCTCAACAAATTTCAATAACATAAAAA
>CAWUFW010023614.1:0-72481 GCA_963921515.1 Calotriton arnoldi
CCGTTGTCACTCAAACGTTGTTGCCTTCACTGCTGGTCACTGCTGGTCTTGCTGTAAACGCTGTATCCTGTTTCACCACCCTTGGAGGACTACATCATCCAGGGTGCAACGCGAGTCTGCCCAGGTGTTTCGGGTCCCGTTAAACGAGGGGGAGGCACCGGACCATCTTCGCGCATAAAGCGCAGCCTCTACACCCGCAGCGTGGGTCCCGTTGTCACTCAAACGTTGTTGCCTTCACTGCTGGTCACTGCTGGTCTTGCTGTAAACGCTGTATCCTGTTTCACCACCCTTGGAGGACTACATCATCCAGGGTGCAACGCGAGTCTGCCCAGGTGTTTCGGGTCCCGTTAAACGAGGGGAGGCACCGGACCATCTTCGCGCATAAAGCGCAGCCTCTACACCCGCAGCGTGGGTCCCGTTGTCACTCAAACGTTGTTGCCTTCACTGCTGGTCACTGCTGGTCTTGCTGTAAACGCTGTATCCTGTTTCACCACCCTTGGAGGACTACATCATCCAGGGTGCAACGCGAGTCTGCCCAGGTGTTTCGGGTCCCGTTAAACGAGGGGGAGGCACCGGACCATCTTCGCGCATAAAGCGCAGCCTCTACACCCGCAGCGTGGGTCCCGTTGTCACTCAAACGTTGTTGCCTTCACTGCTGGTCACTGCTGGTCTTGCTGTAAACGCTGTATCCTGTTTCACCACCCTTGGAGGACTACATCATCCAGGGTGCAACGCGAGTCTGCCCAGGTGTTTCGGGTCCCGTTAAACGAGGGGGAGGCACCGGACCATCTTCGCGCATAAAGCGCAGCCTCTACACCCGCAGCGCGGACGTGCGCGGGACGTGCCGGGCGAAGCCCGGGCCAAGGGCGGGCCCGTCTGAGACCGTCCGAGACAGACCGAGGCTGGGCTGGGCCATCCCTCTGAGGAGCTCAAATTGTGCGCCTTACCATTGTGGAAATACGCAAGGTACTGTGTAGGAGTCTTAACATAGAGAATACCTGGGTTGTTTGATCTAACTGGCCATCTAAAGAAAATGGAAAAACGCAAGGGGGTTGCTGGCACACTAGACGCATTTTTAGTAAGAGCGGAGTCACTCCTAACCCACGAAATTCATCTGACTGAGAGACGTCTTTCATTAGACCCCGCTATTTTACAGAGACATTTAATAACTGGTATCCCTTCACCTGTACAGAGGGGTGTTGATCAGGAGACTCCACCGAATATTGTAACAAGTGCCCCATTGAACTCTATCCCCTTTCTACCTCCCTCTGAAGAAATATTAAGTTCTTCGATGGTTCCTGACAGAGTTACTAGGGCTAGGGTCGCAAAAACTGTGACCAAAGATACGATTGAGCCACGGTTAAATAAAAAAAAGGGAATATAGAGTCAAGCAAATCTAGGGGCAAGGGCACTACTGGCATCTTCTGTTTATCGAAAAATATTTCTGTTGGTACACAAACAGAGTTAACCTTATTATCATCAACGCAGGAAGTTGCTAGCAATAAGGGAGTTATGACTGAGTTCTCTATAGGAGTGAATGATCCTGGGATAGGAGCAGCTTTAATCTGTGTTAGCGATCTGGTCGAAAAATGTTTTTATAAAATTAGCCTCCTCGAGTCAGCAATTAATACCCTAAGTAATAACATTGTAGGTGTGTTACCTACCGTGTTACCTACTGGAGTAGAAAGGAGGACCAAAGATCAGTGATTGCTAGTTGTCCACCAGCTAACCAAGATGAGAATATAGCTATAATAAATGAGAATAACAAGAGGGTAAATAGATTGGTTCCCCTGTCCGAGGGTTCAGATGCGATAGTCTCACAAGGTGTACAGAAGGGACATGTAACAACTATGGGTGAAATGTATGACGCTGGTTCTCTTGCTGGGTGCCAGAGAAGTAGTGAATCAAATGTTTCTAAAGTCCCTAATACTGAAATATTGTGTCTTCCCCGGAATCATGTCCTTATGTTTTGATTTTGACAGGGGTTCCACCCTTGAGGGTTGGGCAGAAAGAAAATTGGATTGATCTATGGAACAAAACTTTTGATTGGTTGACCAAACATAAAAACTTCCATCCATCTAATGCTCAGGAGATAATAATGGTTCGTAGAGTAGGGTGGATAGGACAATCCATTAAGAACATAAGAGGTGATTGCATTGTGGTCAATTTCCGTAGACCAAAGATGGTTCATCAACTCTTACACTATTGTGATGCAACTTTTACCCCCAAGACTGATATCAGTGCACTCTCTTTAGGATACTTCTATAAGCCGGAAGGTGGGATCAAAGTTACTGGACTCCCATTAGTTATACAATCTAATAGGTTTTTAGCATTGTCAGACCTGGATTTCCAGGACTGACGACTATTCAACTTAGGACAGGAGAGGACAAGGATAATCACCTGCAAAGACTTAAGATCCAAACCTAATGATGGTGTTCTTGTATTGACGCCTACTGTTGCTTTAACTATCCCTATGGAAATGGGAATTACAGAAAATGATAATATGCCCCTTAAGGTACATACTGGCACTTATGAAGGGAACCAGATAGCTAAACTTAACAGCACTCTGAATGTAAACGCATATAGGAAATTTGGAGAACTCATAAATGATATAGCAGATGTAAATATAGCGAATATTGTGAAAGATCAATCAGTCTCTCAGGGAGAGGAACTTATATTAAATGATGATAATTTTGTTATTAATAACTATGGTAATAATAGTGAGGAAACATTAGGTTTGGAGAATGGATGTGAGAAGTTTACCGGTGATCAAAATAGCGAGGAACGTGTATCAGAGATAAAGTTGACTTCTTGGAACATTGCAGGGATTAAGAAAAATCAAAGGGATGTAACATGGCAGGATTATATAGGTCAGAGTGAAATAGTCCTCCTCCAAGAAACCTGGGCAATAGAAACCCCCATAAAGTAGGGTTTAAAACTTTTAGCATTGCTGCAACTCCCTCTGTGAGAGGAAGGCCCTCGGGAGGCCTTGTTACTTGGCTAAAAATTACTTTGGGCGCTGAGTTTACGCAAATTGATTCCCCTAGTAAAGATATATTGGGAATTAAGTTTTTAGCACCAGATAAAAGGGAAATCTACATTTTTAATATATATAGCAGACCAAGTGTAGCAAGTAAAGATGTTCAAGTTATTGAGCAGTTGGATCAAATGCTAACTAGAATAAACAAGAGTGCTCTGATAATTATTGGGGGTGATTTTAATCGAAAATTTGAACCAGTGGTTGGATTCGAAAACATCTTTGAAGATGAGGATTTGGCCAACAATATTCCAGCATTGAACAGCACCCCAGTGGTTTCGTGTACATGTGCTGTAGCGCAGTTACTGAGGTTGGTTTCAGCTCATGGTTTACGCGCCTGTAATGGGCGATTAACTTCTGATAATCCAAATTTACCTACATTTATGCGGGGCAACTCTAAAAGCTATTTAGACTATATATTGGTTTCTGTCCCTTTATGGTCCATGCTGCAAGACTTGGTTGTGGAAGACAGAATAGAGAGTGATCATCGTCCTTTATGTTTGACGCTCTCAGCTTCCCTATTTCGACAAAATCACTCAAGGAGACGTGACTCTTGTCATAGTCTAATTGAGCCCTTGGTATCGAATAACCGTAGAGCACTTAGATGGCCTTTGGTTCTGGGGAATGATAAGATCACTAAAAAATTTATGAAATCTATATAGAAATAGTTTCTCCGTATATTAACTTGCCATTAACAGAGATACCAATCATGGAAATGCATGATAGGTTGGTAGAGGGACTTGAACCAATATTAAGTAAGGCCCCAAAACAAATAAAAAACAAGGGAACATCTAAATTAGCCTCGTTAGAGAACCCATGGTATAATAAAGAATGTCGCAATGCAAAAAAGGATTTGATTCAGGCATCAAAGGATAGGGACATAGCAACCCTAAGGGAAAAAAGGATTCTCTATAAGGGGGTGATAACTAAGGCAAAGAAAAGTTGGGAGGACAATATTTGGTCTGAACTGATAAAAGCATGTAAACTAAATGACCAGGTTACCTTTTGGCGTTTACTATCAAAAGGTAACAAAAAGGGAAATGTAACAAGGACCTTTTTCTTGATGCAAACACATGGGTAACCCACTTTTCAAAACTATACTCAACTACTAAAAAAGATATTAATTTTAATTTTGAAGAACTTGTTATTCATTCAAGTGATACCCCTCTATATTTTAGTTTAGCAGAAACATTAGTAGCAATAAATGCAATAAAACAAGGGAAGGCCCCTGGGCCTGATAAGATACCAGGTGACCTATGGAGGCATGAAAAGGAGATTTGGGCTCCCTACATTAATCTTTTGTGCAATACAGTTGCATCGGGTGCACCAATCCCTGAAACGTGGAGGGGTGCAGAGATTACAACTATTTTTAAAAAGGGTAACCGCCAGGATCCGTCGCACTATCGGCCGATTAGTCTAATTGACGTTTTACAAAAATATATGCACGTCAAATCCTAAATAAATTGACCGATTGGATTGGGGAGTATAACATTTTATCAAAGTATCAAGCAGGTTTTAGAGCAAAAACTAGCACTATTGATCAGGTTTTTAGATTTCTTTGTATAATTTGGAAATATATTACAGTTAAGAAAAGTCATTTGTACATAGCTTTTGTAGACCTTAAGTCAGCCTTCGACCTCATACCCAGAAATCTCCTGTGGAAATCACTAAAAGATCAGGGTGTCCCAGGGGAAATCCTCTTGCAGATTATTAGGTTACACGAGGATAATTTTGCAAGGGTTAGATGGGGGCCAAATGGCGAACTTACTGATCGAATACAAGTAAATAGGGGGTAAGGCAAGGTTGCGTGCTGGCTCCTACCTTATTTTCGTTGTACGTTAATGATATCCCTGAATATCTCTTGGGCTGCGAGCATGACTCTCCCAAGTTGGGGGTGCCAGTACCGGCACTTTTATTTGCCGATGATACAATTTTAATATCACAAACCCCCAAAGGTCTGCAACACTTACTTAATACTTTTGAAACTTACTGTGAAACAAAGGGCTTGGAAATTAACTCTACTAAAACGAAATACATGGCTGTTAATCCGCACAAATCTTTTAAAAAAATTTAACTGTAAGAAATGAGAGGATAGAATATGTGCAAAATTTTAATTATTTAGGTATTACTCTGGATTCTAAAATAAACTGGAGACCACAGTTGGATAAAAGTAAAACAATATTAATTCAAAATTCAGTCCCAATAGTAAGGATGCACGAGAGCAGCTTATCTAAAGCTGTCTCTCCTGCATTGGAGTTATATAAATATAGGGTGCAACCTGCTTGCTTATATGGGGCTGAACTGTGGGGTCATGCGACAAAGAATAGTTTTATGGTGTATGAGAACACATTTTTAAGGAAATTGTTATGTTTGCCAAAACGTACACCTTTAATACCAGTAATAATAGACCTAAATATTCGCCGCATTGACCAGTATGCGGCTTTGCGGCCACTATTATTTTGGGTACGTTTGTGGGCCACAGATGAACTTGCTCATTATAGAGAAGGGTTGGAGGAAATTTTTAGAATAAAAAACACCACAAGGTTATTATGGCTGAATCATATACAGGATTGGTTTTATAAATTAGGACTAAAACATTTTTGGGAAGAACCCCAGGGTTTGTCGTTGGGATCAAAAAAGCTGTTGAAACAGACTTTTTGGGCATTTGTACAAGGTACTTTGTTACATTGTCCAAAACTAGGTACTTTATCTACTAGGTTCCTCGCAATAAAACCAAATGGCAAATTCGAGTCCTTTCTAGATGAAATTCAACCACAACTTGCCAAATCTCTTTATCTTAAATTCCGCTACGGGATTTTGCAAATTAAAGCAAATACTATGAAATGGGTACGTAGCGTAGATGGTGTAAACAATGGCTGTTGTGATATCTGTCACACAGGTGCAAAAGAGAATGAATTACACGTGTTATTCTTTTGTCCAGCCTACATACATGCTAGGAGGAAGTGGATTAAACCAATCTGTCAACTCTTGGGTATTAGATTATGTAATGAGGCAGGAAGAGTATTATGAACAGACACAACACAAACTATTGTGTTTAGTGTAAGTAGATACCTTTTTAGTGTTGATTTAACAAGAAAGAGATTGGGATTGAAATTTTAGGTATTTTTAACGAATATGTAATGTTAATCAATTTATAATCAGATGTTTGATTTTAGCTAGTCCTGTGAAGCTTTGTAGTTGGGTTTTAAGAAACTGTTATAATCGTTTTTAAAATGTGTGTTAATGGGCGGGTTACCCTTTTAAGTATTGTTGTATGATGTTTTTATGTAATCTTTTATGGTTTTTTTTAAATCGAAATAAAGATTGAAATTGAAATTGTAATGCAGGGATCTAGAATGTGTGACGTAGGGATCTAGAATGTGTGACTTAGGGATCTAGAATGTGTGATGTAGGAACCAGAATGTGTGATGTAGGGATATAGAATGTGTGATGTAGGGATCTAGAATGTGTGACGTAGGGATATAGAATGTGTGATGTAGGGATCTAGAATGTGTAATGCAGGGATCTAGAATGTGTGACGTAGGGATCTAGAATGTGTGACGTAGGGATCTAGAATGTGTGATGTAGGGATCTAGAATGTGTGACGTAGGGATCTAGAATGTGTGACTTAGGGATCTAGAATGTGTGATGTAGGAACCAGAATGTGTGATGTAGGGATATAGAATGTGTGATGTAGGGATCTAGAATGTGTGACGTAGGGATATAGAATGTGTGATGTAGGGATCTAGAATGTGTGACGTAGGGATCTAGAATGTGTGACGTAGGGATCTAGAATGTGTGACGTAGGGATCTAGAATGTGTGACTTAGGGATCTAGAATGTGTGATGTAGGAACCAGAATGTGTGATGTAGGGATATAGAATGTGTGATGTAGGGATCTAGAATGTGTGACGTAGGGATATAGAATGTGTGATGTAGGGATCTAGAATGTGTAATGCAGGGATCTAGAATGTGTGACGTAGGGATCTAGAATGTGTGACTTAGGGATCTAGA
This sequence comes from Calotriton arnoldi, assembly GCA_963921515.1. NCBI lineage: Eukaryota > Metazoa > Chordata > Amphibia > Caudata > Salamandridae > Calotriton > Calotriton arnoldi. The sequence continues at coordinate 7,051 of CAWUFW010023614.1, forward strand.
ATGTGTGATGTAGGAACCAGAATGTGTGATGTAGGGATATAGAATGTGTGATGTAGGGATCTAGAATGTGTGATGTAGGGATATAGAATGTGTGATGTAGGGATCTAGAATGTGTGATGTAGGAACCAGAATGTGTGATGTAGGGATATAGAATGTGTGATGTAGGGATCTAGAATGTGTGACGTAGGGATATAGAATGTGTGATGTAGGGATCTAGAATGTGTAATGCAGGGATCTAGAATGTGTGACGTAGGGATCTAGAATGTGTGACGTAGGGATATAGAATGTGTGATGTAGGGATCTAGAATGTGTGATTTAGGGATATAGAATGTGTGATGTAGGGATCTAGAATGTGTGATGTAAGGATCTAGAATGTGTGATGTAGGGATCTAGAATGTGTGATTTAGGGATATAGAATGTGTGATGTAGGGATCTAGAATGTGTAATGCAGGGATCTAGAATGTGAGACTTAGGGATCTAGAATGTGTGATGTAGGGATCTAGAATGTGTGATGTAGGGATCCAGAATGTGTGATGTAGGGATCTAGAATGTGTGATTTAGGGATCTAGAATGTGTGATGTAGGGATCTAGAATGTGTGATGTAGGGATCTAGAATGTGTGACTTGGGGATCTAGAATGTGTGACTTAGGGATCTAGAATGTGTGATGTAGGGATCTAGAATGTGTGATGTAGGGATCCAGAATGTGTGATGTAGGGATCTAGAATGTGTGATGTAGGGATCCAGAATGTGTGATGTAGGGATCTAGAATGTGTGACTTGGGGATCTAGAATGTGTGACTTAGGGATCTAGAATGTGTGATGTAGGGATCTAGAATGTGTGATGTAGGGATCCAGAATATGTGATGTAGGGATCTAGAATGTGTGATTTAGGGATCTAGAATGTGTGATGTAGGGATCTAGAATGTGTGACTTAGGGATCTAGAATGTGTGACGTAGGGATCTAGAATGCGTGACGTAGGGATCTAGAATGTGTGATGTAGGGATCTAGAATGTAAGGTGTTTCTGGGGTTGAATTTATCATGTTTCAAGCTCAGTCAATTGCTAGGTCTTGAATGTGGATGAGATCTCTGTTGATTCTGCACGTAAGAAGTCTGAAGCCTCACCAACCAAGCTGTCTGTATTTATTGAATGAACTTCACACAGTGAGATCTATAGAAGCACTGCTGGCTATGGCAACTGATGAAGCAGCGGGCTGTTTCAAGGGTGCAACAGATAATTGACAAATTGTCTCTGTGGTGCTTAAAGGAGAGGACCTGTTTGAACATGGAATGCTAGGCATGAAGTATTTTAGGAGGCCGTAGGCAACCAAGTTTGCAACAGGTCGCGGTTCTCTCTGGTTTCTCTAGTTGCCAGTTCAGCATTATTTGCGTTCTCACTGATTTCAGGAGCGCTTGAGGTATCCAAGCCTACTTCATGCAAACTACCTTTGTTGCTACGAGCACAAGGGCTCTTTTTCTGAACATGTCCGGCACTTTTGCTACATACAAAATGATGGCAGGGTGTATTGAGCTGCACCAACTACTTGTGTTTGTTTAGGATTGATAACAATGTTTCCTGACATTTCGGAGGAGCAGCGTCGCTTGCAGCATGGCCGCGAGATAAGGTTGGCGATTCAACGCAGAATACGTTCATGTCCCTGAAGGGGCCCAGCAACCACAGGGTAGCACTGAATATGCCTTCTTAGGTACTTTACATTGTTTTGCTATAATAAGGAGTGCAAAGTTTGCTCATGTTTGGCACTTTAATTATTTTATTCTGCATCTGTGTCCTATTTCACACTGTTCAGGTTAGACAACCAGAACATTTAAAGTGGCGACTGAACGGGGCCACAAACTTAAAGATTTCTCCATTACTGGTGTGCATTAGGATATTAGCCCTGAAGAAGCCCGCATGGGTGAAACGCGTTGGCTGTTGGCTGTTATACATTTATTACAAATAAAGGAATTTATTAAATCAAGGATCTGAAGAACTGGTCTCGTCTATCATCAACACATGTGGGATTTGAACCCGACAAAGAAACATATTTTTATGACAATGCCTCTCTCATTTTGTGGATGTCCGGCACTTTTGCAGGGTTTGATTTATCTCTAATATTGGTTGCTTTGGTGTTCAAAATTGACTCAACCTCCTCAATTAAATGATCAATATCATCCAAAGTACTGTCTCTGCCAGCGTCAGTGAGGGGGGCCAGGACCACAAACACCGCCAGCAGTTTTTGTGTTTTTAGCACTTAATGAAGCTTTGGTCGTTTTGAGTGCTTATCGCTTGCCCATTGTTTTAGTCTCTAATGCACCAGCACCAGGCACTCATTAAAGCCTTCCAATAAAATAATAGCAGGAGGCAAAAAGAAAAATATAACTAGCAACAAAGTTTTTTAAAAGAGGGTAAACTTACAGAGTCCCAGCTAATAGTATCCAGCAGAAGGGAGCTGAAAGAGGATGGGCCCGGCCTAGCCTCTTGTGGATGATGACGGGTGTGGACGGGTCCACCCTTTGCCTGGGCGCGGCCCGCCCTTGGCCCGAGCCTGCCCTTGGCCCAGGCTTTGCACACGTCCTGCGCTGCGGGAGGAGGCGAGGCGAGGCGCGTTGTAGTGCGTGGCGGTGGGAAGAACAGTTTTCGGCCCCTCCTCTATGGAGACAATGTCTACCGGGACCTTGAGTCCCCACCAACTGAACAGCAGCAGCATCTCAATTTTTATATCTTACTTGCTTTTTGAACAAAATTTTACCATGTACAGTAAATATTCTGTTGAACATACTTCAGTGTATCTTTCTAACCAAGTTAATGTGTCTGTATTTTTCTATTTTATATCCCACTAGTCACAAGACCATTTGATTACACTCTTTCAATATTCTATTTGGTATTTCCTTTTGCAAGTACTGAACGCTAGAGCCTGTTGCTATTGAGCGGGCCTTCTGGGAGCTGCAACAAGTCCTGCCTGGTGCAAGATATTGGGTTGAAGTAGTAACAAGAGAGATCTGTTCCCAGTCCCCGCAGTCCACCTTTATACCGTGTGTTACTAACAGAAGTTTCCCACCCTTCTGATAAAACTTTGTTTTGTAGGAACAGGTTACATTTCGGGATGTTGCCGCCTGTTTCTCCGAAGAGGATTGGAGGATTTTACACGAATGGCAGAAAGATTTCTACAAGAATGTGATGAAGGAGATTCACCAAGCCTTGATTCTGATGGGTAAATACCTTCTGTATCCAGACGCTGAGACGAGGTGTGCAGTCCATGGTTTAAGCCTCAGGTTTCTTCAAGTTTATTTATCTTACAAATTGTATTAAGACAGATCATGACCCGCTAAAACAAGCTTGGCTAACTAGTAATCAGTGCTAGTCACTCATCACCGCAGACATTGCATGGGCTGAGTTACGCTACCGCTCCTGAGCTGGAGAAGGTTGGACAGTTTACACCGCAAGATAAAATGCCATGTGCAAAGCTGTATACAACAAAGGGTCTTGATTTCAGATGTTATATGAGAGGGGCTAGGCTCTACTTTTAAAGAAGAACAACCGCTGCTTATGTTAAACCAGACACTGAATGGAAACTAAACAGAAATTGTTATGCCCAGCCTAGTGCTCAGGGCACAAGTCCTAAAAAAAGAAGTGGGGGGACGCTCCAAGTTAGGTGGTGTCACCGGAAGTGACGTCACGAAAGGTGATGGGGGCAGGCTGCCAGCAGCAAACCTCGGCGTTATCATCACACTTCCTTCCTATTCCAAACCCGGGCCCCTTGTGAGCGCGCGCCGTTTCCTCGCTTGCTTTATTTGGTGGTGTGCTGGGATTTTTTGATTTCCTCGTGAAGCCCTCAATGCGGCCAGCTTTTGGGCAGGGGGGATGGCGTCCACCCGGTAAAATAAGTGGGGGGACGCCGTCCACCCGCGTGGCACCCCGACTCGAGCCCTGCTAGTGCTCATCTCTCCCGTGCCGCTGCACCCCTCTGCTTCCTCCCCGTTTCTGAGTGCTCTCTCGTGCTTTTGCGTCGTTTTTTACTGCTTTCTCTGTCCTTTTCCACTGTTTTTCGGAGTGCTTTTCTCCTGCTTTTGCCTCATTTTGTACTGCTTTCTCCTTCGTTTGTCAGAGTGCTTTTTTCCTGCTTTTCCCTCGTTTTTCACTGATTCTCCTTGTCTTTTCCTCATTTGCTGATCCCACCCATTTTCCTGCCTCCGCCTAGCCCGGCCCACCGCCTCCCAGTTCCCTTCCCTCCTCCCAGCACCTACCTAATGGAGGCCGCAGCGTGACCCCATTGGCAGGCTCCGCTCTCCCGTACTACTGTCCCGCTCTGCTTCCTGCCATTTGTCAGAGTGCTTTCTCCTGCTTTAGCCTAATTTTTCACTGCTTTCTCCACGAAGCAGCTAGCAACTGAAGCACCTTGAGTCCCTCATGGGTGATTTGCCGCTCTTTATAAATCCAGATTGATTGATTGGGACACAGACAACCTGTGGAGTTTGGTGAGAAGAAAGCGATCCACGTCACAGACCCAGTAGTAAGCAAGCCATTTATACTTACAAGAGTGCAGTGAGTTACATCCTGTGAAGCGTCGTCGTTTTACTGGACACTACAAGAGAAAAGATATGAGATGTGCAGAAAAGACGCCGGTGGTAGACCGGGGCTTGTGTTAGAAAATTGGCATGAGGGAACACGTGTCGACTGGGGATGCCAGAGGGATGCCTGTGGGGTGCGTCTACACCTCTAGAGAGTATATTTGCATCTCGTAAGAGATTAGCCATGCTTTCATATCTCACAGCAGAGCTTTTAGTGGAGTTTCCTAAAGGGTGGCAATGGCCCTCCGAAGGGCCACATGGCATAGAGGTTCCCCTCGGCAAAACTGGAACAAATTACGTAAGCTCCATTTTGCAGAACACGGAATGTAGGAAACTGAAGGTGCCACAAGCTAAGCTCGTCTTTCTTATTACTGAAAACAGCAACATTCGGGCAAATAAACCAACCCCTCACATATATCCCTGGGTGATGTTTCTAGGTCTCTATCATAAGCACAGCGTTGTCCATCATTTTTTAGTTTTTCACACAGGTCACCTTTGTTATCCGCACCTCTTTCACAACCACTAATGTGTCTGTTAAAGCAAATATCTAGGATAGAAACTTGTACCTCAGTCTCTCTCTGCTGTCTCCCTACCTTGCTCTGTCTCCCTCTTATTTTTTCTTAACCATTCTATTCTTTTGTTTCCGCTTTTTCTTTCTTTCCCTTGCTCTGTCTCTATTACATCTTACTCGCTCTTTTTTTTTTTTTAAATCTGTTTTTATTAGTTTTTTTATTTTGGCAAATTTTACATTAGCCTTGCATATTCATCAAACTAGTACGTTTCATAGTCGCTTGATACATAAATCTTTTAGTTAGACTTACAACATTGTACATACAGAGATCGGGTATGTCATCAGTTCGCCAATTAGTGTGTGGTCTCGGTTTGCATCGCATAGTAACAATTACAGACGGTTAACTGTTGCGCATCTCATTAAGTATCAAAACCCTTTTGCTGGAACGTGGGCTCTTCTTCCGTGCTTTTAGAGGTATGGTGGTGGAGAAGACGGAAGTCCTTGTTCTTGGACCCATCCCCTCAGCTTGGGACAACTCCTGGTGGCCCTCGGCACCCCTCCACCCCCATCCCCCATGGACCACGCCCGGAATCTCTGCATCATACCCGACTCCTCCCTCACCATGACCCGACAGATCAAGGCTGTCGCCTCCACCTGCTTCAACACCCTCCGCAAGACCTTCAAGTGGATCCCCCGAATCTAGAAAGACCGTCACCCAATCACTCATAACAAGCAGACTGGACTATGGAAACGCCCTCTATGCTGGAATCAACAAATCCCTGCTACGCACACTCCAGACCATCCAGAACACCGCGGCCAGACTCGTCCTCGGCATCCCACGACAGGAGCACATCACCCAACACCTACGAGACCTCCACTGGCTCCCCGTCCAGAAGAGCGTAACCTTCAAGCTAATCACCCACACCTACAAATCCCTCCACAACACCGGACCCAAATACCTCAACGAAAGAGTCTCCTTCCACGTACCTAAAAAGGACCTGTGCTCCGCCGACCTCACCCTAGCAGAAACCTCACGCATCCGCAGACCCAGAGCGGGCAGAAGAGCCTTCTCCTACATCGTGGCCACAGCCTGGAACGAGCTCCCAGTCAACATCAGACGCTCCCCTACGCTACACACCTTCAGGAAGAGTCTCAAGACCTGGCTCTTCGGCTGATCCGGAGCTGCATCCCCCCCCCCGCCTCAGCACCTTTAGATCCTCATGGGTGAGTAGCGCGCCTTGAACACCCTGATTGATTGATGGTGAATGAAACAGCTTAAAGTAAACTGTGGGTAGGGGGGTTATAATGGAACCGTGACAAAGGAATACATAATAGGGTTAAGTCGGAGCTGTGAAGTTGTCGCATGGGCACCCTGGTCCCTATGTTCTGTGGGTTAGTGTGTTACATCTTACTCGCTCTTACTTGTCTTTCTATGTCAGTCTTTGTTTCTTTCTCCCTCTGTCTTTCTCTCATGATGTGTCACTTTTCTTATTCTTCATTCACACACTCCACTTTCTGCAGTCACTTTTTCCTTCTTTACCTTTCGTTCTTCTTCTCCTCTCCATATCTTTCTCTCTTCTCTCTCTCTTCCTCACCCGGTTATCTCCCTCCCTTTCCCCTTTCTAAACCTCCTTGTATAGATCAAATTTTAAAAGACAGCTCCTTTGTCTCTCATCACAGGCTACCAGATTGTTAACCCTGACACTTTACTCCGGATCTACAAAGGGACAGAGGTGTTCATGCAGGATTGCCAGGCTGCAGAGAAACCAGACATGCACAAACCCTCCCTGTGTAAGTAGGACATTGTTTCACATTCACGTATTGAGGAGAGGGTGAATCAGTTTTCAGTTACATTGTAAATGGCTCCATCGTGATGACCTCAACTCATCATTCGCGGAGACACAAAGCGCAGCACAGATAAGTACAGTGTGTTCATTGCCATGTTTTGCATTATTGATTTCCCCTAAAGTTCTTGTGACTTTAAGTTGTGTGCGTGGATGCAGGACAAAGACTTAGCTGCTCACATTACTTCTTTCCACTCACCCCTGCACATGCTTCTGTTCACCTCGTGACCTCCCTCCATCTTGAAATCTTATCCCAAGGCCTCCTGTGCTCTTCATCCTGAGTCCCCCATGATGGTGCTGAAGCGAGTTGCATTGAATTTCCAGATTCAGCTGTTCTTTTGAAAGAACTCTATCCGGGGTGAAAAGGAAGAGGTTACCGTTGCCTTAGATCTCATCCTATAGCCTGCACTCATTCATCTTCACTCTCTGTAACTGAAGCTCAAACCCCTGCTTGTAACTCCATGACCGTCATGGCACTCACTGTAACTCCGTGACCGCCATGGCACTCTCATTAACTCCATGCGTGTCATGGCACTCTCTGTAACTTCATGACCATCATGGCACTCTCTGTAACTCCGTGACCGTCATGGCACTCTCCGTAACTCTGTGCATGTCATGGCACTCTCTGTAACTCTTTGACCATCATGGCATTCTCTGTAACTCTTTGACCGTCATCGCACTCTCTGTAACTCCATAACCGTTATGGCACTCTCTGTAACTACGTGCATGTCATGGCACTCTCTGTAACTCCATAACCCTCATGGCACTCTCTGTAACTCCGTGCATGTCATGGCACTCTCTGTAACTCCGTGCATGTCATGGCACTCACTGTAACTCTTCATGGCACTCTCTTTAACTCCATAACCCTCATGGCACTCTCTGTAACTCCGTGTATGTCATGGCACTATCTGTAACTCCGTGCATTTCATGGCACTCTCTGTAACTCTGTGACCGTCATGGCACTCTCTGTAACTCAGTGACCGTCATGGCACTCCTTAAAACTCTGTGCATGTCATGGCACTCTCTGTAACTCCGTACATGTCATGGCACTCTCTGTAACTCCGTACATGTCATGGCACTCTCTGTAACTCCATGACCGTGATGGCACTCTCTGTTACTCCATAACTGTCATGGCACTCTCTGTTACTCCGTGCAGGTCATCGCGCTCTCTGTAACTCCATGCATGTCATGGCACTCTCTGTAACTCTGTGACCGTCATGGCACTCTCTGTAACTCTGTGACCATCATGGCACTCTCTGTAACACCATGACCGTCATGGCACTCTCTGTAACTCTGTGCATGTCATGGCACTCTCTGTAACTCTGTGCATGTCATGGCACTCTCTGTAACTCCGTGAACGTCAAGGCACTCTCTGTAACTCCGTGAACGTCAAGGCACTCTCTGTAACTACGTGAACGTCATGGCACTCTCTGTAACTATGTGACCATTATGGCACTCTCTGTAACTCAGTGCATGTCATGGCACTCTCTGTAACTCCGTGCATGTCATTGCACTCTCTGTAACTCTGTGACCGTCATGGCACTCTCTGTAACTCCATGACCATTATGGCACTCTCTGTAACACCATGACCATCATGGCACTCTCCGTAACACCATGACCGTCATGACACTCTCTGCAACTCCATGACCGCCATGGCACTCTCGGTAACACCATGACCGTCATGGCACTCTCTGCAACTCCGTGACCGTCATGGCACTCTCATGGCACTCTCTGCAACTCCATGACCGTCATGGCACTCTCTACAACTCCATGACCGTCATGGCACTCTCTGCAACTCCGTGACCGTCGTGACACTCTCTGTAACTCCGTGACCGTCGTGGCACTCTCTGTAACTCCGTGACCGTCATGGCACTCTCTGTAACTCGACCATCATGGCACTCTCTGTAACTCCATGCATGTCATGGCACTCTCTGTAACTCCGTGACCATCATGGCACTGTCTGTAACTCCGTGCATGTCCTGTCACTCTCTTTAACACCATGACTGTCATAACACTCTCTGTAACTCCGTGCATGTCATGTCACTCTCTCTAACACCATGACCGTCATGGCACTCTCTGTAACTCCATGCATGTCATGGCACTCTCTGTAACTCCCTGACACTCATGGCACTCTCTGTAACTCTGTGACCATCATAACACTCTCTGTAACTCTGTACATGTAATGGCACTCTCTGTAACTCCGTGCTCCGTGCATGTCATGGCACTCACTTTAACTCCATAACCGTCATGGCACTCACTGTAACTCAGTGCATGTCATGGCACTCTCTGTAACTCTATGACCGTCATGGCACTCTCTGTAACTCCATTGTGAGAAGTTTGCCTGGCATATGCTGTCCACTAGTTATAGTGGGCACCTTGCACCAGTCCAAACGACCCTTATTGATGATAGGTTTAAAGACAACCTTTATTGAAAGCTATCCTAGTGGTAGCTATGGAGAGCATCCTTCAGGCTAAGTCTTGAAGGAGTGTAAAGCAGCTTGGTTTACCAGATTATAACTTCTTGAATGACCAAATGAAAGGAGAACCACACCAGGTATATATATAAAATATATGTATTTATTTCTAAACACTCACTACTAATCTCTTTATGAGATTAGAGTCCAAAATTACACAATATCACAGTATTAAAACGACAGTAAATAGCACAATATACAATGGGCCCCAGGGGGGGACCAAACCATATATTAAGAAAGTGGTATAAGAATCACGACTTGACTAGAGACAGTGCCTAGAGCACGTAGAATCGCTGGGACCCCAAGGAACCACCCAAGGTAGTGACAGAGGAGACCCACGGGGGACGTGTGCAGTATGAGAACACAGCCGCGAGCGCCGTAGGATTCTATGAGGAAAGTCGCGGTTGGAATTTTAAAGCAAAAGGACACTTAGGAGAGGACTTTGAGCAAACCCCTTTAGACTTAAGGGGTTCTAGGGCCAACACCCACGGGAGCACCGTAGTACTCGAGTTACCTCACCCAGGGAAGCCGGGTGCATAGGTGTCAAAGGGTGTCGGGATCTGCTGCAAAGTGCTGCTGCCGTGAAGGAGAAAAGTGTCCGGTGTGATCCAAGCCTGGATCGAAGATGTGAAGAACCTGAAAGCAGAGGGGACAGAGTCTGGGTCACTAGCCAGTGACCAGGAGTGGTGCAATCGAATGCCCACCGATGTCGGGTGCTTCAGGTGCGAAGAGGTGAAGCTTGACTCTGCAGCCACGGGGTCCCGGAGACGTCAAGGACGACCAGGAGCCGGATTCGAGCTGTCCCACGAAGGATGTCGAGTGCTGGGGTGTCGGTGCTCGGATTGAACACAACAAGCCTTGGCAACAGCAACCCACGCAGGAAGAGAAAAGATACTTCTGTGAGGACCAGCAAGGTCCTGGGGACTCCCCAACGATGGAGAGTCAAGGGACGTCTGGAGCAACCAGGGAAGCCCAATTAAAGTTAGTGTTGCCTTCTTGGGGACCCACAGGTCAACGGACCAGGGCTCGCGAAGGGACCTCGAGAGGAATCACAAAATGGCGGCCCACGGAACACTCGTTGAGTGTAGGCCGGCAATCTTCGGTGTGATCACTGCTCGGGGTCAGGGCTACAAGTAACCCAAAGCTCAGCCTCAGGGGTCGCCGGAAAGCTGATGCTTCTGCAAATGGACGCGGTGCCCAGGGGTTCGGGTTGCACGGTCACCACGAGGGATACGGGCCTCAGACTTGCTGTGGGCACAGATCGACCTCTAAGACCTCGGGAAAACCCACCTCCTGTGTGGCAATATTCTTCGGAGTCCGTCAGAGCTTCGGAGATGCCAACCGGTCAGTTGCGTTAAAGGTGCCTGCCTTGCAGGGGAGTAACTCCTTTACTCCAAGGGAGATTCTTCAGTCATCCAGCGTAGTGTAAATCGTCGAAGTACTTGGTTTCTGTGTCAGAGTTTAGTCCAGATGTAATCTAAAGTCCTGTAGTCAGGGGTTCCTACTTTATACCCAAGGAAGGGGTGGGACAAACTCTGGGGACCCACCTATGGGAGGGTCAGAAAAGAGGGGTGGCTACACCCATTTCCTTTGTCCAGTTTCGCACCAGAGCAGGGGCTGGCAGCCCCTGCAACCGGTTTGAGCTGGACTATGCACAGGGACACCAAATGTGCCCCCAGTGCAGACTTCAAAGCACTCTTGGAGTGCACCCACCCAGCCCCAATACACTAAAGCCTGTCTGGGAGGTGATCACACCTCCCTGTGACAGGAAACCTATTGTCCAGGCCTCCCCTGCCGGAGTTTCGTCCAGCAGCAGGAGGGCAGACTCGTGTCTGTGGCTGCAGCATCCATTTTGTGATGCCAGGGTTCTGTTAAGCTGGTACCGGGTGTACCGGTGGTGCCATGTTTCTCCCTCTGGTAGGGTGGAATCATACCTCCCACCCCAGTTACTGGGGTGGAGGTATGATTCCAAGGTGTTTGACACCAAACACGACATGTTTCCATGCAGCCATTCCCAAGTTAGCATTTACCGCGAGGTTATAATGCACTTAAGAGTATATGGTTGGCTGCATCACAAACAACCCTGGAATGAAGATTCCGAAAGCTGCAGAGGGGCTCTGCTCATGCATGGCACCCTCTCACATGAAACCCAGCACCCTGCCTTCAGGATTGTTAAGGCCTGCCATAGGGGTGACTGATAGGTTTACATGTGCAGTGATATGGAGAGATATAGGGAACCTATATCTCAGTAATGGGTGGATACACCACCTTACACAGGTTGCTGTAGCAGACCTGTTGTGTCGTTTTAAAAGGCTTCCCAGGGGTGGCATAATACATGCTGCAGCCCCTGGTAGGCCTCTGGGGTACCTATGTCCTGGGTATATAGTATACCATATACTAGGGACTTATAAGGGTACCCCAGCATCCAATCTGGAGTGTACCTAAAGTACATACAATAAATTTAGAGTAGAAAGCAGATAGACTGGGGTCCTGATTAGCAGGGCCTCAGTCTGGCTAAGTCGAAAAACAGTGAAACATCAGCAAAAAGTGGGGGTAACTACAAGAAGCAGATCCTACTCTCCTACATCCATGACCATCATGGCACTCTGGGTAACACCATGACCATCATGGCACTCTCGGTAACACCATGACTGTCATGACACACTCTGCAACTCCATGACCGCCATGGCACTCTCGGTAACACCATAACCGTCATGGCACTCTCTGCAACTCGCTGTATGTCATGGCACTCTCTGTAACTCCGTGACCGTCATGGCACTCTCTGTAACTCCATGACCATCATGGCACTCTCTGCAACTCCATGACCGTCATGGCACTCTCTGCAACTCCGTGACCGTTGTGGCACTCTCTGCAACTCCGTGACCGTCGTGGCACTCTCTGTAACTCCGTGACCGTCATGGCACTCTCTGTAACTCGACCATCATGGCACTCTCTGTAACTCCATGCATATCATGGCACTCTCTGTAACTCCGTGACCATCATGGCACTGTCTGTAACTCCGTGCATGTCCTGCCACTCTCTTTAACACCATGACTGTCATAACACTCTCTGTAACTCCGTGCATGTCATGTCACTCTCTCTAACACCATGACCGTCATGGCACTCTCTGTAACTCCATGCATGTCATGGCACTCTCTGTAACTCTGTGACACTCATGGCACTCTCTGTAACTCTGTGACCATCATAACACTCTCTGTAACTCCGTACATGTCATGGCACTCTCTGTAACTCCGTGCATGTCATGGCACTCACTGTAACTCCATAACCGTCATGGCACTCACTGTAACTCAGTGCATGTCATGGCACTCTCTGTAACTCCATGACCATCATGGCACTCTCGGTAATACCATGACCGTCATGACACTCTCTGCAACTCCATGACCGCCATGGCACTCTCGGTAACACCATAACCGTCATGGCACTTCTGCATCTCGCTGCATGTCATGGCACTCTCTGTAACTCCGTGACCGTCATGGCACTCTCTGTAACTCTTTGACCGTCATGGCACTCTCTGTAACTCTTTGACCGTCATGGCACTCTCTGTAACTCCATGCATGTCATGGCACTCTCTGTAACTCTGTGCATGTCATGGCACTCTCTGTAACTCCGTGCATGTCATGGCACTCACTGTAACTCCATAACCGTCATGGCACTCACTGTAACTCAGTGCATGTCATGGCACTCACTGTAACTCCATAACCGTCATGGCACTCACTGTAACTCAGTGCATGTCATGGCACTCTCTGTAACTCCATGACCATCATGGCACTCTCGGTAACACCATGACCGTCATGACACTCTCTGCAACTCCATGACCGCCATGGCACTCTCGGTAACACCATAACCGTCATGGCACTCTCTGCATCTCGCTGCATGTCATGGCACTCTCTGTAACTCCGTGACCGTCATGGCACTCTCTGTAACTCTTTGAGTCATGGCACTCTCTGTAACTCTTTGACCGTCATGGCACTCTCTGTAACTCCATGCATGTCATGGCACTCTCTGTAACTCTGTGCATGTCATGGCACTCTCTGTAACTCCGTGCATGTCATGTCACTCTCTCTAACACCATGACGGTCATGGCACTCTCTGTAACTCCATGCATGTCATGTCACTCTCTCTAACACCATGACCGTCATGGCACTCTCTAACTCTGTGCATGTCATGGCACTCTCTGTAACTCCGTGACCGTCATGGCACTCTCTGTAACTCTGTGACCATCATGGCACTCTCTGTAACTCCGTGACCATCATGGCACTGTCTGTAACTCCGTGCATGTCCTGTCACTCTCTTTAACACCATGACTGTCATAACACTCTCTGTAACTCCGTGCATGTCATGTCACTCTCTCTAACACCATGACCGTCATGGCACTCTCTGGAACTCCATGCATGTCATGGCACTCTCTGTAACTCTGTGACACTCATGGCACTCTCTGTAACTCTGTGACCATCATAACACTCTCTGTAACTCCGTACATGTCATGGCACTCTCTGTAACTCCGTGCATGTCATGGCACTCACTGTAACTCCATAACCGTCATGGCACTCACTGTAACTCAGTGCATTTCATGGCACTCTCTGTAACACTGTGCATGTCATGGCACTCTCTGTAACTATGACCGTCATGGCACTCTCTGTAACTCCATGACCATCATGGCACTCACGGTAACACCATGACCGTCATGACACTCTCTGCAACTCCATGACCGCCATGGCACTCTCGGTAACACCATAACCGTCATGGCACTCTCTGCATCTCGCTGCATGTCATGGCACTCTCTGTAACTCTTTGACCGTCATGGCACTCTCTGTAACTCTTTGACCGTCATGGCACTCTCTGTAACTCTTTGACCGTCATGGCACTCTCTGTAACTCCATGCATGTCATGGCACTCTCTGTAACTCTGTGCATGTCATGGCACTCTCTGTAACTCTGTGCATGTCATGGCACTCTCTGTAACTCCGTGCATGTCATGGCACTCACTGTAACTCCATAACCCTCATGGCACTCTCTGTAACTCTGTGCATGTCATGGCACTCTCTGTAACTCCATGACCGTCATGGCACTCTCTGTAACTCTTTGACAATCATGGCACTCTCTGTAACTCCGTGCATGTCATGGCACTCTTTGTAACTCCGTGCATGTCATGGCACTCACTGTAACTCTGTGACCGTCATGGCAGTCTCTTTAACTCCATGACCATCATGGCACTCTCTGTAACTCTGTGCGTGTCATGGCACTCTCTGTAACTCCATGACTGTCATGGCACTCTCTGTAACTCCATGACTGTCATGGCACTCTCTGTAACTCCATGACTGTCATGGCACTCTCTGTAACTCCGTGACCATCATGGCATTCTCTGTAACTCCGTGACAGTCATGGCACTCTCTGTAACTCTGTGCATGTCATGGCACTCTCTGTAACTCTGTGCATGTCATGGCACTCTCTGTAACTTCGTGACCGTCGTGTCACTCTCTGTAACTCCGTGACCGTCGTGGCACTCTCTGTAACTCAGTGACTGTCATTGCACTCTCTGTAACTCGATGACCATCATGGCACTCTCTGTAATTCCATGCATGTCATGGCACTCTCTGTAACTCCGTGACCATCAAGGCACTCTCTGTAACTCCGTGCATGTCATGTCACTCTCTGTAACTCCGTGCATGTCATGTCACTCTCTCTAACACCATGACGGTCATGGCACTCTCTGTAACTCCGTGCATGTCATGTCACTCTAACACCATGACCGTCATGGCACTCTCTAACTCCATGCATGTCATGGCACTCTCTGTAACTCCGTGACCGTCATGGCACTCTCTGTAACTCTGTGACCATCATGACACTCTCTGTAACTCCGTACATGTCATGGCACTCTCTGTAATTCCGTGCATGTCATGGGACTCTCTGTAACTCCGTGCATGTCATGGCACTCACTGTAACTCCATAACCGTCATGGCACTCTCTGTAACTCTTTGACCGTCATGGCACTCTCTGTAACTCTGTGACCATCATGGCACTCTCTGTAACTCCGTACATGTCATGGCACTCTCTGTAACTCCGTACATGTCATGGCACTCTCTGTAACTCTGTGCATGTCATGGCACTCACTGTAAATCCATAACCGTCATGGCACTCTCTGTAACTCTTTGACCGTCATGGCACTCTGTAACTCTTTGACCGTCATGGCACTCTCTGTAACTCTTTGACCGTCATGGCACTCTCTGTAACGGTCATGGCACTCTCTCTAACACCATGACCGTCATAGCACTCTCTGTAACTCCGTGCCTGTCATGGCACTCTCTGTAACTCTGTGACCGTCATGGCACTCTCTGTAACTCCGTGACCATCATGGCACTCTGTAACACCATGACCGTCATGGCACTCTCTTTAACTCTGTGCATGTCATGGCACTCTCTGTAACTCTGTGCATGTCATGGCACTCTCTGTAACTCCATGACCATGATGGCACTCTCTGTAACACCATGACCGTCATGGCACTCTCTAACTCTGTGCATGTCATGACACTCTCTGTTGCATGTCATGGAACTTTCTGTAACTCCGTGATCGTCATGGCACTCTCTGTAACTCTGTGACCGTCATGGCACTCTCTGTAACTCCATCACCATCATTGCACTCTTTGCAACTCCATGACCGTCATGGCACTCTCTGTAACTCTGTGCATGTCATGTCGCTCTCTCTAACACCATGACCGTCATGGCACTCTCTGTAACTCCATGCATGTCATGGCACTCTCTGTATCTCCGTGACCGTCATGGCACTCTCTGTAAATCCATGCATGTCATGGCACTCTCTGTAAATCCATGCATGTCATGGCACTCTCTGTAACTCCGTGACCATCATGGCACTCTCTGTAACTCCGTGCATGTCATGTCACTCTCTCTAACACCATGCATGTCATGGCACTCTCTGTAACTCCATGCATGTCATGGCACTCTCCTTAACTCCGTGACCGTCATGGCACTCTCTGTAACTCTGTGACCATCATGGCCCTCTCTGTAACTCTGTGACCATCATGGCCCTCTCTGTAACTTCGTACATGTCATGGCACTCTATGTAACTCCGTGCATGTCATGGCACTCACTGTAACTCCATAACCGTCATGGCACTCTCTGTAACTCTGTGCATGTCATGGCACTCTCTGTAACTCCGTGACGGTCATGGCACTCTCTGTAACTCCGTGACGGTCATGGCACTCTCTCTAACACCGTGACTGTCATGGCACTCTCTGTAACTCTGTGACCGTCATGGCACTCTCTGTAACTCTGTGACCGTCATGGCACTCTCTGTAACTCCGTGACCATCATGGCACTCTCTGTAACACCCTGACCGTCATGGCACTCTCTGTAACTCTGTGCATGTCATGGCACTCTCTGTAACTCTGTGCATGTCATGGCACTCTCTGTAACTCTGTGACCATGATGGCACTCTCTGTAACACCATGACCGTCATGGCACTCTCTGTAACTCTGTGCATGTCATGACACTCTTTGTGCATGTCATGGCACTTTCTGTAACTCTGTGACCGTCATGGCACTCTCTGTAACTCTGTGACCGTCATGGCACTCTCTGTAACACTGTGACCGTCATGGCACTCTCTGCAACTCCATGACCATCATGGCACTCTCTGCAACTCCATGACCATCATGGCACTCTCTGCAACTTTATGACCGTCATGGCACTCTCTGCAACTCCGTGACCGTCGTGGCACTCTCTGTAACTCTGTGCATGTTATGGCACGTTCTGTAACTCCGTGACCATCATGGCATGCTTTGTAACACCGTGACCGTCATGACATACTCTTTAACTCTATGACCGCGATGGCACTTTCTGTAACTCCATGACCGTCATGTCACTCTCCGTGCGTGTCACGGTACTCTCTGTAACTCTATGCATGTCATGGCACTTTCTGTAACACCATGACCGTCATGGCACGCTCTGTAATTCCATGACCACCATGGCACTCTCTATAGCTCCATGCATGTCATGGCACCCTCTGTAATACCATGACCATCATAGCACTCTCTGTAACTCTGTGCATGTCATGGCACTCTGCGTAACACCATGACCTTCGTGGCATTCTATGTAACTCCATGACCGTCATGGTACTCTCTGTAACTCCATGACCATCATGGCATTCTCTGTAACTCCACCTCTTTCTCTTTGCAGCTCCGCGACCCGCAGTGGTTCCTGACATGTTATTCAGCATCAGACACGAGGAAGACTTGTATTGCAAAGACCCGCAAAGCTCGTTGGAAACAGGA
The DNA here is from genome assembly GCA_963921515.1 of Calotriton arnoldi. NCBI lineage: Eukaryota > Metazoa > Chordata > Amphibia > Caudata > Salamandridae > Calotriton > Calotriton arnoldi. Next base: position 24,752 of record CAWUFW010023614.1, read on the forward strand.
GGTGGGCACAGTTCTGGGCCCTGTGGGTTTGGTCTTCATTCAGTTCACAGCAGGGGAAGTGCTAGGATGACATCTGTTCACACAAGCCATCCATCCATCTTATTCCTTGTAGAAGTCCCTGTCATCGTAGCAGGCATCCCTGTCCTCGTAGCAGGCGGGGGCATCTCTGGGTCTTACCACTAGCGGCTTCATTTGCTGTGACGGAGCTACATTCTCTTGCCTCAGACCATGGCTGACTCAATCCTTCTGATCCTCATCACTAGTTACCCTATTACATTCCTTTCTCATGTCCCAGACTGTAGACAGCAGTGACATGCCTCATGTTTACCTGAGTCTATTTACGTTTTAAAGCAGGTTTTCCTGTTGTCCCTGCTGCCTTCACCTTAATACCTGAAGAAGATTCACGGTTGTATCCCGGTGACCAACAGCACTTGGAGCAACGAGACCGCAGTCATCATTCCCCAAGTGAGTGGATAGTGAGCAAGGACACAAGATATCCGATCTTTGACAAGTGGTTTGTGTGCTCTGAGGATGTGTCTGTTGTAGAAACCCAAACTCAGGAAGGAGATGTGCTTAGGGGTAGACATGCATATGTTGAAGGAGGTGTGGCTGATGCAGGCATGCGTACATGAGCAGGGGATGTGGTGTAGTGTAGATAAGCACACATAGGCAGACAAAGTGGCCCTCTGTAGACAAGCACACATGGGAGGAAATGTGGTCTGATGCAGATACATATGTGAACAGGACAAGTGGTCTGGTGCAGAAATGCTCACATGAGCAGAAGATGTATTATGGTGTGGGCAAGCCAACGTGGCTGAAGGATGTGGTCTGGTGTAAACAAACACACTGTGCAGGATATTTGATGTGGGGAAAACAAGCACACATGGGCTGGGAAAGTTGTCTGGTGTAGACACACATATTTGAGCAAGAGATGTGGTTTGGTGTAGATAAACGTATGTAGACGCGGATGTAATCTACAGTAGACAAACATGTGGATGGGAGATGTGAGGTGTAGACAAAAGTGGGTGGGAGATCTGATCGGGTGTAGACAAACACAGTCGGCAGGAGAGGTGGCCAGGAGAATCCAAGCACACTTGAGGAGGAGACGTGGGTTAGTGTTGGCACACATGAGTAGAAGATATGGTCTGTTGTAAACAAGCTCAGCCGGGTAGGAGAAGCTGTTTGGTATAGATGAGCACAAATCGGCTGTTTTATTTCATCGTTAGACTGTCATCCTATTTTAATACCGAAAAATAAAACCAAAGCGTATCTGGACAAAGCTATATTGGCAAGATCAATGTCTAATCCAGGACAACAAGGTTTGTACCAACATAAGACGAAAACAATATCATTGATTGTCAGATAGAGTTGTGGATTGACTGGTTAGCATATTGGTGCAGTGCATTTTTGAATTTCAGATGGTTTTGTAGCTCTCCACACAAGACATACCTATCAAAGGGGAGAATAACAAGTTATGGCTCTGAATGACTTAGGAAAGATGTAAGTTTTCCTGACACAATACATGAGTCTTCTGAAAGCAAAGTAGTTCTCAGTTTGGCGAAGGGGTATAGTATTCTAAAGTTTAGAGCCATGGAGCTGAAAAGCTTGACCCCTGTAAAGAGTATGTCTCATTTGAGGATTTTGAAATAAAAGAACAGAAAGAGGAGGCCTAGAAGTTTCATAGTTAAAATAGGAGGTTATATGTTTGTAGAGGGTTCTGAGCAAAGTGCAGATTCCATTAAACAGCATTCACTCTTGAATCTGGAACCAAATATTGCCTTCTGATCCATCCACAAAGTGTTTCATTTATTGTCCTTAAATGTGCTCTTGTTTTGACAAACGAAGACTGTAAGCGATAAGTAAAGTTTAATGCAGTAGCCCAATTGGTAGAGAATGCAGCATGACCCCTCTGACGTAGAATGTTCTCTACAGTGAAAAGGGAGCGTGTGAAAGCAAGCACAGAAACTGCATGTTCGAGGCATGTGAGCTGTAGATCACATGCTTTGCATACTCCTGCCATCTAGTTTTGGGTCAAGATGTTTGCAAGTTATTTTTCTTCGAAGAAGTCTTTCCAGTCATGAAGTAAGGTGACTCCTCCTTTCAGTGATAGTGCGCATGGGCATCAACTCCATTGTTAGATTGTTTTTTTTCTGCCATCAGGTTCGGACGTGTATTGCTGTGCTCCGTTTCGGAATCGGTCCTCGGGTTCCCCTTGGTGCGCAATCCACTCTACCCTCGATGGTATTGTTTTCGAATGCGTTTCCTTTTCTCCGCGGTTCGACTAGACCATCAAGAAATCTCCATTTCGATTGCGGTTTTTGCGGGCGGCCTTTCGGCCTATCCGCGTCGGACCGGCACCTTGTCGATGGAACGGACTCCGTTCAAATTCTGCCCCTCTGTGCCACGTGAAGTATCCGCGTGCGTACCTACATCAGGTGTGTAACTTGTGCTTGTCCCCTGAGAACAAAGAACAAGACTGTGACGCGTGTCGATCCTTCAGATCGAAGAAAACTCTCCGTGATCGTCTGGCTCGATGTCGAGAGATGCAGCGGCAGCAGTTAGACGACACACCGGATCTCTTCGGCGAAGACTCCAAACAAGAGGAAGTCTCAGCGGCCGAAGAAGAACAGGCTTCAGCGGCATCGGACTCCGGGGCAGAGTTGCAGATTGTCCTCGAAGACGACGATGTGCCGCAGGGACAAGGGGACGTGAGTACAGGAGACCCCTTCCCCCCCCTTCCACCGTCCCTAGAAAATCTAAGGCTTCGGCACCACCTCTGCCTTCAGGTCAAGGTCGGCACCGAGAAGAGGTTTCTAACGCTCCGCCTTCCAGCTCGGAACCGAAACACTTTGACAAGCCTTCTGGCTCGGGACCGAGTCGGCCAAAACCCACTTCCGAGCCGAAACCTTCGGGCCCTAAGCATAAAATGGGCTTGGAGCTGAAACCTTCGACACCAAAACCAAAGAAACATTCCTCGGAGCCGAAATCTTCAGCGCCGAAAGGACATTCCAGCTCGGCACCAAACGCTTTGGTGCCGAAAATTAAACAGCTGCCAGTACCGCAACTGGATCCAAGCATGGACATTGTACCACCTAAATCGGATCCGAAACAGGAAAAACTCTATATTAATCCGGATACTGGGCATTTTTACGCTAAACCGCCATCCAAACCCAAGCTTCCGGATGACGACAGCTCCAAAATTCCATTGAAGAAGAAACATGTGGAGACTAGTCCTTTCCACACACTACCATCTCCTCCCTCTCCACCACAATTTGATCCCTTACATATTACATCTAGTCAGTCTCCTCTACCTCACCTTGATGCAGGTGACACTGATGATGATGACACAGTCACCAGTAGATCCTTGGGCGAATTATACCATTGATCCTCCACAGGATACAGACCCAGATCTTTACCCTGCCAGACCATCTCCACGTGATGACAATCCATCATATCAGGAGCTCATTGCTAGAGCTGCACACTACCAAGGGGTAGAGCTCCATAAAGAGTCCTTAGAGGAGGATTTTCTATTTGAAACTCTAGCAACACATAAATCCAGTCAGACACAGTCTATGCTGTATGTTAAGGCACACAGACGACATCTTTAAAGACCCTGTACGTGCTAGGATCCTCACTCCTAGAGTGGATAAAAAATACAAACCTTCCCCAACAGACCATATTTTTATTAAGGGCCAGTTACCACTGGACTCTGTAGTGGTATCCAATGCTCGAAAGCGAGCTAATTCTCAAGCATCTGGGGATGCTCCTCCCCGAGATAAGGAGTCGAAACTAATTGATGCTTCTGGCAAACGTATAGCTGCGCAAGCAGCTAATCATTGCTTACACCAAAGGTCTCCTTGCAAGATACGATAGAGCCCACTGGGACGAAATAGAACAACTTCTAACAGTTTCTCCCAGCTGAGCATAAGGCCAAAGCACAAGATTTAGTTCAAGAAGGTAAACTAATTTCCAACACTTCCATCAGATGCGCTCTAGATGCGGCCGACACTGCAGTTTGAGAGGTAAATACTAGCATCCTACTCCGGAGACATGCCTGGTTACGTATTTCAGGGTTCAAACATGAAGTCCAGCAATCCATTCTAAATATACCCTTCGACAAAAAACATCTTTTTGGCCCTGAAGTTGATCAAGCGCTCGAAAAAAGAAACAAAATACAGACGTAGCAAAATCCATGGGAGCGCTTCAGTCTCCTCTAACAGGGGTTCCTTTCGGCGCTCCTTTTACAGGGGAAGGTCCAAGTCCACAGGGTAAGACCAAAACACTTCCTCTTACAAAAACACTTCCCAACCATCTTTTACAAGAGGATTTTTCAGAGGAGGCTACAGAGGAAATAGTCCAAGGGGCAGAGGTAAAAACACCACACCCCGCAGTTCCCCTTCCCCAAATAAACAGTGACTTCCCCACACTTCCCTCCGACTATTCCACACCTGTCGGAGGAAGACTTCAAGACTTTCTCCCCATTTAGGAATCAATGACAACCGACAAATGGGTGCTTGGAATTATCCAACATGGTTATTGCCTGTAGCTTACCAACAACCCTCCAAACATTCCACCTCAATATCACAAATTGTCAACAGACCACCAGCACTGACTTCAACAAGAAGGGCAATCTCTATTACTCAAAGGGGCTATAGAACCAGTCCCACTTCAGTACCGAGGGTCAGGGGTTTGTTCCCTTTACTTTCTAATTCCCAAAAAGGACGGCTCCTTAAGACCTATTCTAGATCTCAGAGAGTTAAACAAATACATACTGTCAGAGCACTTTCACATGGTGTCTCTTCAACAGGTACTTCCCCTTTTACAACAAGGCGACTTTATGTCTACTCTGGATCTAAAAGACGCCTACTTTCTCATTCCAATTCATCCAGCTTATCGCAAATACCTCAGGTTTGTGATAGCAGGCAGACATTACCAGTTCAAGGTACTTCCATTTGGCGTCACCACAGCCCCCAGAGTGTTCACCAAATGTCTCGCAGTAGTAGCTGCTCATCTCAGAAGACAATGTATACATGTCTTCCCTTACCTGCACGACTGACTTGTCAAAGCGGGCACTTACCAGAACTATATTCTACACACTCAGACAACAGTGCACCTACTTCACCAGTTAAGTTTTAGAATAAATGCACAAAAGTCTCACCTGTGCCCGGCACAAGTGCAACCTTATCTGGGAGCTTCTCTCAACACTCTCAAAGCTCTAGCCTCTCCCAATGTAGGCAGGATTCGCAATATTCAGACTATAATAATACAATTTCAACCCAATCAAACATTACCAGCCAGAGTTTTTATGCAACTGCTGGGAATGATGGCATCCTGCATTGAAGTCGTACCTCGCGCAAGGCTTCACATGCGTCCTCTGTAGGAATGTCTAGCGCGTCAGCGGAATCAGTCACAGGGTCCATTAACCGATCTAGTGTTGGTAGACAGCCACACTCATCGCTCTCTGCAGTGGTGGAACCCTCAAAACTTAGCAAAAGGACGGCCTTTCATAGACCCGATTCCACAGACTATACTGACAACAGACGCATTGTTAACAGGTTGGGGTGCCCATCTTCAACATTACACAGTACAGGGACTGTGGTCGGACAATCACAAACGTCTCCACATCGACTACCTGGAACTTCTAGCAGTGTTCCTAGCACTCTAAGCTTTTCTCACCCAACTTGTAGGCAAGACTGTCTTAGTTCGCACAGACAACATGACAGCAATGTATTACCTACAGAAACATGGAGGGACTCACTCTCTCCAACTGTCGCGCCTTGCAGAAAGCAGTTGGAATTGGGCAATTCATCACAAAATTTATCTCCTAGCGAAACACCTTCCAGGAGTAGACAATCAAATCGCCGACCTGCTCAGCAGACACAGGCAACAAGTTCACGAGTGGGAACTTTATCCCCAAGTTGTTCTTCCCTACTTTCAACAATGGGGATTTCCGCAGATAGATCTGTTTGCTACAGTACACAACGCAAAATGCCCAAACTTCGCATCCAGGTTCCCACACCGTCTGTCCAAAGGCAATGCTCTATGGAAGAATTGGTCAGGGATATTTGCCTACGCTTTTCCGCATCTCCCACTAATTCCATTACTGGTTCGGAAGCTCAAACAAACATCCCTCACATTGATCTTAGTAGCCCCCACATGGGCTCATCAACCCTGGTACACCACCCTGTTAGAACTGTCAGTGGTGCCACATCAAAAGCTACATCTCACACCCAGTCTCCTCACTCAGAGCCATGGAGAAATCAGACATCCAAATCCCATAGAACTCAACCTAGCGATTTGGCTCCGGAAGCCATAGGGCCCGATTCACAGAAGTAATCTGAGACGAAAGTCTAACTTTATGACTTTCAGTATTCACAAAGGGCATTTACGAGTAGTAAAGTTAGACTTTTGGTCTAAGTTTAGACCAAAAGTCTAACTTAGACCAAAAGTCTAACTTTACTACTACTAAAGTTAAACTTTTGGTCTAAGTTTAGACCTAAAGTCTAAAGTTACCTGTTGCATTTACAGCAATCTGGATTGGCTTACACATCTATTCGGTTACACCTAGCAGCAGTAGCTGCATACTTGCAAAATAGGCAACACTTATCTCTATTCAGAGTACCAGTGATCAAAGCCTTCATGGAAGGGTTAAAAAGGGTGATACCACCAAGAGTTCCCCCTGCGCCAGAGTGGAACCTAAACATAGTCCTTACAAGGCTAATGGGTCCACCTTTTGAACCAATGCACAAATGTCAGTTACAATTCCTCTCATGGAAGGTTGCTTTCCTCATAGCAATAACCTCACTAAGAAGAGATGGTGAACTTCAGGCATTAACTATACAAGAGCCTTTCTTTCAACTTCACAAAAATAGGGTGGTTCTTCGAACCAATCCTAAATTTCTGCCTAAAGTAGTTTCAGCCTTTCATATCAATCAATCAGTCGAGTTACCTGTGTTCTTTCCTCAACCTGATTCTGTAGCAGAGCGAGCTTTACACACACTTGATGTTAGACGAGCTATACTATATTATGTTGAAAGAACTAAAGAATTTCGAAAAACAAAGCAACTCTTTGTTGCTTTTTCTCCACCACACAAAGACAATCCCATATCTAAGTCAGGTATTGCAAGATGGATTGTAAAATGTATCCAAACATGTTATGCTAAAGCAAAACAAACTCTAATAATACCCCCTAGAGCACATTCCACTTGCAAAATAGGGGCTACTATGGCTTTCTTAGGAAATATTTCCTTAGCTGACATCTGTAAGGCAGCATCATGGTCTACACAGCACACATTCAGCAAACACTATTGTGTAGATGTGTTTGCGTAGACAACAAATAAATGTAGGTCAAGCATTACTTAAAACACTATTACAAACAACTACAGCCACTACAAGTTAGGCACTGCTTTGGGAGTATACTGCGAACGGAAAATGTTACTTACCCAGTAAGCATCTGTTCTTGGAATGTAGAGCTGTATATTCACATGCGCCCACCAGCCTCCCCGGTCTCCTGTGGTTGTTGTAGTTCTCAATTTACATTCATACGCATGGACGTCTCTATTCTACACTCACTAACTCCATTCTCACCCTCTGCGGGAAAACAATCTAACAATGGAGTCGATGCCCATGCGCACTATCACCGAAAGGAGGAGTCACCTTAACTTGTGACTGAAAAGACTTTTTTGAAGAAAAACAACTTGCAAACATCCGGACCCAACACTAGATGGCAGGAGTATGCAAAGCATGTGAATCTACAGCTCTACATGCCAAGAACAGATGCTTACTGGGTAAGTAACATTTTCCTTATTTGCTGAATCATAGCGAGGAACTCCTCCTGTACGAAAGCCGTGGAGTGGAACCCTGGGGTCGCTCAGGAGGAGCACTTATTACCCCAGTCTTAATGAACCATCCCATAAGCAAATATCGTACAATCACTGATGGAGCGGTCTTCTCTGAACTCAGTGGTGGCACATCCACTGGTGAATATCCAGGAAACAATGATAGAGATTTGTGGGTAAGTTTCTAGATTGTTGACCCAGCTGGACAATGATCTGGGCATGTTCCACCAATGATAAAGGAAAACACTAAAAATAACCTAATGAGGGAAGCGAGAGGGTGCAGAGATGTATAAAATGAATCTGAGAAAAAAGAAGGAATAGAGAGGGGCTGGTTATGTTTTTTTTCTAGAAAGAATCAGAAAGAATCTAATACAAAGAAGGGGTTTTCCTGTGACTTGAATTTTCATGAACATTTCTATGAAGATCCCATGATCTATAGCCCTGAGGGAGAGGTCTAGTACGACCAACCCCACCATGAGTTCTGAGTCTTCTATCATCAACCACTCCAACCAGCATGGATTGTCTCCCTCTACTGGCTAGAAACCCCGCCTGGGAAGGGTTTAGTAATACAACGGTTTCTAAGTAGTGAGTTCATTCCCTGGGTACAGATTTCTCAGGAACTTTGCCTAGAGCCGTCAGGAGAATGATCAGTTGATGGCTGTTTGCATCTTTAGGGTCTGGATTTGTTGTTTTGAACAAAGGGGCCGCCACACCAGCTTTCATCGCAGAAAAGATAGTATAGGAGCTGTTTCGCATGGAGGTAATACCGTGAGCTGTTACCGTTGCAAGTCTTAAGAACCTCAATAGGGTATGGGTCATGGGGAGAACCTAATTTTGGCCTAGAAACGAGTCGCTCTTCATGCACTTCCTCCGCTTTGGGCAAAGTCGATTAAAATCTGTTCACAATTGTGTTGGTAGGCGCAAAGGAGAAGTCTGGTATGGAACCTTCTTTCCTTTAGTACCCGAGTAAATTCTTAAAAAGAGCAGAAAGTTCCTCACAACAAGCTTGTGAAGATGGAGCTGTACCTTATATACTGTCATGGGGCAGAAGAGACCTTAGAGCCTCGAAGGGTTTCCATGCTGAGTTGTGTGCACTCGGGAATAGATTGAAGACGAAGAAGATACGATTTTGCAGAGAACTAAAGAGCCTTATGTTTTTTTAAGCGTGTTTTGTAATTCCCGTGGGCTGCTTTTGCATATCCTTAGCTCCAATCACACTCCATGTGATGACTTTGAAGATTCTCTTTAGTGAATAGGCCCAGCGATGTAATGGGCACCCGGTGATGAAAGGAGGCGGTGATGTGTTAAATGAAAGCAATAGGTCAGAATTCGTACTGTTAGCTAATGACATTGCATAGTCTTTCATCTCTTAGAGCACAGCTTCCAGGTAAACATTGTCCCAGTGGTACGTACGTATTCCAGGAGTTTAGCAGCTTTTAAAGCTTTTGCAGATGACTAAATTTAATATGGATTTAAACTAGACGGTAGTCCATCCATGATCCAGGGATATTCTCAAAATGGCAGACAGACCAGGCTTTGTGAAGATGAGGTCAAAAGTCTGCACCGCTTTATGGTATGAAATACTAAAACATATCAAAAGTGGAACAAACATCAGGAGCCAAAGTATCCTGAAGTTCACCAGAGCGTGCAAATAAAATCATCCATCGCAAGGTATGGGCAGCTTGAAGGATCTCTTGACAATTAATGTCAATATTCTTATAATAGTTTCAAACTAGAGTTTCGGGAACAAAAGCAAATATTTCCCAATGATCCGGTACGTAATGATGAATTCAACAACGTGCTGGTCAAACTGTGATTTCTAGTTTTAGATGCTTCACACATACTCTGAACCTTGAAGTTATTGTCGGTCCACAGATAGCAAGCTGCAACAAGGGAACCCCATGTTAGAATTCCAAAAGGTTCAATATTATTCTGAGCACATTTAGACAGGAGGATGTGCCTGGTTGATGATTGTATACAGAGTCTTAAGGCTGGTCGCAGCAGAGATGAGTCTTACGAAGTGAATGAACAGACAGGATTTACAGGAAGTGGGTATAACCCTGTTCCCAGAGTTCCTAGTTCTGACATCACCAACATGGTGGAATTTTCCTGAAGGAAGGCAGCTCATGTTAGAGGTGTAACTGACCTGGTAGTGCACCATGCCTCCCTGCATATCTAATTTCCAGTCTGCCCTGCTGCTAAATGGGCGCAGGGCAGGAAGTTGGCATTTCCCCTGTCTGTGGAAGCTTTGAGTCTCATATCAAAGGCGGCAGAGGCCTTTTAAGCCTCCTGCCTTGATATGCTGATTACTTAGCCATTCTGCTTGGAGAAGATGATGACACCTTCGGCAGGCATTGTTTCTGCCCTCAGAGAGCATAGGCTCTCACCTGCAGGGGGTCAGAAACCTGTCTGTGGTGGCAGGCTGATCTACATCAGTCAGCCAGAACACTAGAGGATGGTAGGTTTTCAGGGGGCACCTCTAAGGTATTAATAAATCCACCACTGGAGTCAGTGTGGGTTTATTAATTCAAGGTGTTTCATACCAAACACCATAGATTTCAGTGAAGCCCTCATGTAGCTGGGGAACTAATTTTTACTAGTGTCCAGCACATGTTCTTAAAATGGCTTCCCTGTTCACTTGTGATATCTAAGAATTGACTCCTACATCACAGGAGCATATTTGCTGGTGCAAATATGCCTACACAGGTAGTATAGTGCACCCTGCCTTAGGGCTTTAAGTCCTGCTGTAGGTGTGGGTTACCTATACTGCCTGCAGTGTCTACAGGCATGGCACACAGGGATGTGTGCCATGTCATGTTTTCATTTTTATCTGCACCAAGACTTCAGCCTGCAATGGCAGTTTGCATGAGTTTGGTGAGGGGTCCCTTAGGGTGGCACAATACATTCTGCAGCCTTTAGGGACCCTCTTTAGTACTTATGCCCTGGGTACTTGAGGTACCATTCACTAGGGACTTACGGGGGTGCTAAAGGTATGACCAATTGGGGGAACAATTGTACAGTTTATAGGGAAAGAGATCTGGCACTGGGGACCTGGGTAGCAGCAACTCAGTGCACTTCTGTCAAAATTGCTTCAGGTACCAGGCAAAAAGTGGGGGGTGACCATGTCAAAAAGCAGCACTTTCCTACACAGTGCAATAGTGGTATATTTCAGTAACAGATTCACAAAATGATCATTCTGTGGACTGTAGGGAGGAAGGGCTGAATGTTAGCAAAGATGGAAGGGGCAGCTCAAAGAGAGCTGTCGTGGCTGATTGTCAGACAATGAAGAAGGCATGTACAGGGTCTGTAACTTACACCGCATTGCAGTCCAGAAAAGGGGACCAGCTGTCCTCACGAGAGTTTACTTGATGCTTCACCTTTCTCTTTTCTGCATTGTACCACCTTCTACTGTCAAAAATAAACCCTTGTAAAAATGTTACTGACACAATACATTGCATCCTCCTGCCTTGTGTCCTTACAGTAATCATCATTTCCTAGTTATTACTATTGTGTATGAAATAGTTAATTTCAGAAAGTATAAAAGCAGTGGCTAAAAGTTGTTCAAATGATAATATACACTTGAATTGTGGTGTTCCAGATCCTCGAAGTTATCAGCTGAGATCTAAAGCTCACAGGTTCTAATCCTGGCAAGGCAATGTCAGCCATCCAGCGATACAAAATTTGGTAAATTGAATACCATTAAATTGGTCAATAGCCACACACTTTATTGCACTAGTGGTATACAAATCCCCGTAAAGGCAAGCAATTATTATTAATATTAATAACCTCAAAAAATTAATCTGTGCCAGTGTAGGCCTTCGCTTGAAAAAAAAGTGTATTAGCCATGGCAGCAATTTAATCAAAAGCAGTTTCAAGGAAAAAAAGAAACATTCTTAATACCTGTGCAAGCCCTCTAAAGAAAAAAGATGAAAGTCGGTCACCGTAAGGGTAGAAAATCAAGATAGAAACAATTATGGTATTTACTACCCATCACTTACAGAAACCTACTACTACTTGGTATTTTCCTTATCAGCACTGGAGTCTGTCAGTAAATGCACCTAGCCCCGGGCCACATTTCTTAGAAGTGTAACAAGCCATGGACTCCATTGATCAGGACCTTCTTGACTTCCTGCAGGTGGCCGTAAACCTTGGTTTATATGAAACTCGCTTAGGATCGGCTTAAACTGAACAAGTTCATAAAAGATGAAGATTTGAAAGAGAGCAGCTTCTGTTGTGACCCAGGCGTGCACCTCCCTGAGTGATGTCCCTCAAAGGCAAATGTAAAAGACCAGTTCCCATCTAGTTTGCAGCACAGATTCTGTCTCGACAGTACCTCTCTGTTATAATAACGTCAGCGTTGGACATAGAATTGACCTGTCGTCGTAAGTTGTTTGGTGCTGGAAGGAACTTACTGCTGATCCACTAGAACTGATGCTGCAGTCTACCTCAAGTCTAACATTCGTTGAGAGTGTGTAGTAGATCGATATATGTTAAACATTTCACGCTGCTATTGCACGCAATCTTATTCCGTTTTCAATGCACTCTATCGGAAGACATGATAAGGAAGGGTTGCTATCATCTCTGGATAGATAGAGTCAGAGCCAGCATTATTGCACCATGTGTTGTAATAGAACATTTCAGTCTAAAATCCTGATTACACATAATGCGGGTTTATGTGAAAGGATGATATGTGGAACAAAATGGTGTTTCTGGATGGCATCCCTACACACAAATCCGACTATTATAAATTAATCCCCAATATTCTGGGAATAACTGTGAGGACACTCTTTCATAGGCGATATTCCACATGGAATATCCTATTCCAGGGGTTTAGCAGTTTCTGGGCAGGCAGTAAAGTAGATTGCGGGTCTGGTGCTGGTTGAGAGAATAGGGGAGGTGGGTTTTGAGGGTGACAGAGGGAAGACAAGGATGTGGCATTACACTTTCACCCTATGCATTAGAAGGGGGTCGTGTAGGAGCCAAGCTGGGGGACGTGCAGCATTGCAGCCCAATCCCAAAGCTGGATTTTCGAGCCAGTAAAAATGCATCCAGTGTTCCGGCACCTGGGAAACCAGGTTAGTAATAGTCCTGTGGAGCTGGACCCCTCCTGGGGAAACCTCTGCGGTCAATTTACAGTTGTGGCCTAGGTAGTAGAAGTTGCTGTTTCTTAACACATTTTAATCTGGGCATGCCGGTATGGGAACTCCATGCCACATATTGCATTATGGGGATCTGAAAGAAACAGTTAGTTATAGATTCCTTACCTTAGAATTACCCCTAGGCGTCACACTGGATCCGCAAAGTTTTTCGTCAGCACTACCCCTGCGCGTCGGAAGGTGGCGTCGGTCGACTCCGCGTCAGTCGTCAGCGTCATGGTCGCCGGGATGACGTCGCGGTAGCTACTTAGATGCCGCCCTCGCGCGCTGACGTCAGTTCTTTCTTTTTCGAGTCTAATCCGACTCCTGGTGCACGAGGGATGTCCGGTTTCAAGTCCTGCGGTTCCTGTACTCGACTGATGTCGGTGACGGATCCACACAGCGTGTGCCTCTTCTGCCTGGAGCGCGACAACGACCCCAAGTCGTGCTCCGACTGCCGAACCATGGCCCCGAAGTCTTTGCGGGAGCAGTCCCGAAAGCTCCTCGAGGCCCGGCAGTCGGCTCCATGTCGCGCAAGGTCCCGGACGCGTGGGAGGTCGAGGGACCGATCACGGAGCCATCTTCACTCCTCTTCAAAGTCTTCGCACTCGGGGTCAGGTAAGTCAAAGCATAAGAAGAAGTCGAAGAAGCATCGTCGCTCTTCGACTTCCCCTTGACCGTCGGCCGACGCGACGCAGGGTGCGGGTGGTGCCACTCCCGCGGCTCCGCGTGCGGAGCCTCCAGGGTCGACTCCGGGCTTCCCTCCCTTCCCGGGACCGGCAGCGACCCCTGCCCAGCTTCGCCAATTTTACGAAGCGACGCACGCCATCTTTGGGCAGCCCGACTCCACCGGCGCGCCTTCGGGCCCCGCAGACTCGGTTGGGGGCCCTAGGCCTTCGACGCCGGCAGCTCCGGCCTCGGCACTGCAGGGCCCCCTTGGATTCAGGCCTGGATCCGGATCGGCGCCGGTCGACCTTGTGACACCTCCACCGGCGCCGACTCCACCGGCACCACGTCCGCTGCCGACTGCCCCCCCCCCGCCGGCGTCGACCCCAGCTTCCAACCCGACGTGGACACGGAGCCGGACCGGCGTCGGCCGACGCCGGATCCAGCGCCGATGGGTACTTTTGCCCCTGTGTTCCACCCTGGCCATTTTCAGCCAACCTGGCAGCCAGAGGAGGGTGAGGAAGACTGGGAGGGTCTGGGGACCCTTGTCAGACCAGTTGGAGTACGATCCGGACTGGAGAGAGGAACTGGGGGATGCCAGTGGTCTGGATACCTCCCCAGACCTTGGCATGTTGTCTCCTCCTACCGTGGCTACGGAGGAGCGAGCGTCATACGCAGTGGTGTTGCGTAGGGCTGCCGAGGCTCTCAACCTCGAGCTTCCAACAGTGGCAGTCAGGACTAACCTCCTGACGGAGGTGCTTCAGCCGGCTGTGAGCTCTTCGGAGCCCCTGCTTCCTTTTGGGCACCTGGTCCAGGCCCAACACAGAGGCTCCTGTGGATAGGATGATTGTCCGACGCCACCACCCGGCCCCGGGCAACCCCACTTTCCTCTCGCAACACCCTACCCCGGAGAGCTTGGTGGTTCAAGGTTCCACTTCCAAGGGCTTCTTCCCTACCGCACCACCGGAAAGGGAATCCAAGAAGCTGGACCACCTTGGGAAGAAAATGTTTTCTTCCGCCAGCTTGGGACTGCGGTCGGTAAACACCGCATGTCTGTTGGGCCGTCACACCCACTCTGTGTGGGATACGGTGGCGCAGGTGCTGGCTCAGTGCCCGGAGGAGGCCCGGGCCATACTCTCCCGTGCCCTTGCCGAGGGGAAAGACGCAGCGAAGTTTACCATCCGCTGTGGGTTGGATACCGCCGACGCACTTGGCAATTTCAACGTCAGTAGCACTTCGACGCTACGCCTGGTTCGTTCGACTGGTTTTTCCGGGGATGTCCAATCCACCCTTATGGACATGCCCTTTGATGGCTGTCGCCTTTTTGGCGACAAGGCGGACAACGCGCTAGAGCGCTTCAAGGACTCACGGGCTACGACCAGGTTCTTGGGCCTCTCCACCACCCGCCCTGCGCAGTCTGCCTTTTGCCCCTTTCGTGGCTACGGAAGGGGTGCCCCACTACGTCCTGCCCAGGGCCACAGGCCAGCGCAAGCTGTTCAGCCACAGCGCGGCCGGGGACGTGGGAACCACCGGCTTGGTTCTGGGGGTCAGCGAGCGGGCCAGTCCACCACAGCCCCCTCTGCAGCAGCCTCCAAACCTTCCTAGTCTGACCTTTCAGGGCCACCAAACGCCAGTGGGCGTCAGGATCCGCTTTCACCTCCCCCACTGGCGCACCAGTTTCTTTTCACTAAATTCTGTCCTGGTGTCAACATTAATTCTGTATTTCTGTTTTCTAACACCTCATACCTAAGCTGTGTCATGGGTGTTCATAGTTTGTTTGACTACTGCACATAGATGTTTCATAAATGTTCTTTTATTAAGTGAACATATGTTGGGATGGCAATGTCCCCTGCTTGGCATATGGGTGTGTACAACAACCAAGGTACTTGAGATCTGAAAATACAGTCGGCAGAATGTTGCTAACTCTGTCTTTGTGGCTCAAGAAATCTATGTCTCTTAGGACGAAACTCCTCACCCAAGCATAGGGGCATGCTTCATCTTAAAACGAAAACCCTCACCCAAGCTTAGGTGGCTTGCTTCATCATTGGGTTTCTCCTCACTCCATCAACACAGCTTATGGTGTGGGTTTTGACTCCTCCGCAAGAGAGGAGCTCTTTAGGTAGGTAATTCCTGTGTGGGCAGTGGTATGGGTGTTAGGTGCAGAGTGAAAATAAATGAAAACAGCCTCTTGGTGGTACTAGATCTAACTTTATTTTGTACCCAAGGGTAGGATTAAAAACAATGGGTATATTTCTTCAACCCAAATATGTGCAAGGGGTCAACATGTCTGCCTGTTGTTACTCTTAAGTAGGTGTTTAGGTTTTAATCAGTGCATGTACTCTAGTCTCTCGGCAACATATAAACACGGAAGAGTTTAAATGGAGTGGAAAATATGATACAACCAATGATTCGGCAACTCAAGGGCGAATAAGCAGCGTAGTCTAGAATCCAACATCCCTATTATAAATCTTATATAACTGTGAATATGTTTATGATACAGGGAAAGGAACCCACACCATGTGTAAAGAATATACTCTGCTTCTTGTGATAGCGGCAGGGTCACACCAAACCGTACTGATAATATGTGCACAGGCTTGTTTCATGGAATCAGTTACCCTCGAGAAGTCGAATAAGATCCTCAACTCGAGGCTTCTTGGCAAGATCTAAGATGGCTGCGACTAAAAAACAATATAATAGGAAATGGCAGGCTTTGTGATGTCAGTCTTCATAATGTAAATGGACATGCAAATGAGGCACCAACAGTAATCCTTCCATAAAGGGTGACCACAACAACTGCACCTGTGAATCGAGGAAATGCACAACAATGTATATATCATTTGTGATTAAATCATTATATGTGCAAACAAGTGACAAACAAATTATGGAATATACAGTGATGATGTGATGTATAAGAATTTTGTGTGATACTGATTTCAAGTAAAAAAAGAAACATCACATATCTGAAGTCGATTTTTGAAAGGACATCTGTTTCCCACTTAAGCAATATAAATGCTGTATTAATGGATATGGACTACTGTTTTGGATTACGATGAGAGTTGCGATTTACATATGAGGAGTGTGCCACTATTTTGTATCTTATGCATATCAGGTATGTTCAATACTATGTTCACCTTCTCTCTGTGATTTTCATATATAATGATGAGCCTAATTATTTCAAGGGGTAGTATATATTTATTCTTGTGAAATTAGCAAAAGATTCATATAAACGGAATCTTAAATTGAAAACATTGTAATGGGCAATAAAAATGTTATGTCTGGAACCTTCTTTGATTAATCATATCTCGGAACGCATTAGCCAAAGGGCCCACCATTAATTATATTTTTTATTGTCTGAGAAGACCATGGCGGTATCATTCCCTGTCATCATTATCAACATATCAGGATACTATCCTTGCCACAAGGTTACCGTTCCCAGTGAACACACAGTATGGGTACAGTTCAACCTGGAGACGTGCCTCACAAGCAGTGTAAGAACGGGGAAGCACCGACAGTCTAATCAACCTGGAGACGCCAAAAGTGTTGTTTCCTAAACACGTCACCATGGACCATTTCCCAGGAGTATATGACATCCATGAAACGGGAGGTAGTAGGAGCAAGGGATGGGAATATTTCCCTTACCATCGCTTTCTTCTGTTATCGTCTATGGGCTTCTCATAGCAACTGGTTCTCGTCTTGATTTAAAAGCCTGACTTAGTGAAAAACTGGCTTCTGACATCCTCTTGTGCAGCGGAAGAGCAGTCTTGTTATTACATTATTTCCGCTATCACTGAATACGATCAGTGGGTATATATGTAATTACAAGCGTTTTTGGAAAAATAATATTAAAACGCAGATCAGTTAGTGTGAAGCATGTTATTAAAGCTTGTTATTAGGGATAGTCATTTCCTATTGGATAATCTCCTGTTTGTTAAAAATCAGTCCAACACTTTGATTACGCCATCATCATCGTTCTAGTCATCATGTTGATAGAGAAAGTGCTAGATTGGTCCAGGGGATGTCATCATTCAGTGCAGTTAGGCGAGTGCCCAGTCTCAAAATCCAACGTTGTTCCCTTACGAACAAGAAGTTTGAAAAATCTTATATGGGCGGTGATGGTCTAAGTTTTAATTATTACGTTCTGCTGTGATATTAAAGTACTTTCTTTTATTAAAAGGACAAGCACTGGCCTGGACAGTGATTTATTATGTCTGATGTGAGGCTGTTTGAGGTCTAAGTCTCTGTGCCCTCACTAGACGCCTTTGACTGCTCACCTTTGCCCCCCTGAGAGTCAAGTCCAGAAAGGGTACATTTGGCCCAGTTTGCAGAGCTGTAGTATGACGGGTTCCAGTACACCTGTGGCAAATGACTGCAACCACCATGGTTGTGGCCCCTAGCCCTAATCTGCCCGTGGCCCCCCCTTCGAAGAGAGCCTGACAACATCCCATGTAAAGCAGCTGCATTTACTTTGATCTTTCAAGGTCACTTGGGAGCTTCATTTTGCAATATTTGGCAACTTATGGAAAACACCTCTAAATAATTCCCACTAGTAACCTTAGGAAAAGTGATGTGCAGTCTATCAGTTTGTACAAAATTATCAGTCATCAGTTTGTACAAAATTATCAGTCATCCAGAAAATCTCCTTGTGACATTATGCGCCTATTTTATTGCCTTAGAAGAAGAAAATCTCCTTTGCTAATCTGATGGAGCAAGCTGGGGAGCTAGTTTCAAATTTAGGACTAAGAAATATTTTTTTGAGTGAAATATCCACTCAGCTGGCAACAAGCGCAAAACCATAGCAGAATTATTAAAAGAGCATTTCACACATTTATACAGAGCAGTCGGCTCCCCGTCGTTCACAGCAACAATCCTACAGGCCAGCAGTGAGATGTTGATCTCGAGCTGGGCCTCCCTTTCTGTAATGACTCCTTGAACCGAAAGCGCAGAAGCATCTGACATGTCTGCCAGTCGCAGTTGTGACCTTCTGAAGGGACATGAATTGGTGATGGGGAGTATCTCTTGTAACATCTTAAATATTTGCATGTTGTGCTTTTTAATAATGTAGATTTTTTTCATAAACAGGCCATGTAGGTATCCCTGATGTTATCATAGTCAACATAAAAGAAGAGGGCGAGATCTATTCCACAGACCAACCAGACTGTGAAATAATAGAAAGCAGCGTCGATCCAGCAGGTAAAGTATTTATATCCACAAGTTTACAATTAAATGAATACCCCTAGATGTGGTCTCGTGCCTAGCCACTTAAGACTCTAGTCCAAAATAATCATTGAATTCTGTGAAGTAGGTTTGTGTCCTCAGTCCTTAGAAAGTACCAATACCAGGCGACAAATGAGATCAGTGTCTGCTTCCAAATCCATATAAATTACGCCTGTTTATCTTTAATTTAAATGTTATTAATGGTTAATTACAAACGTATCTAAAAATGGTTTAGTAGTGGACAAAGAAGTTTAAGGATTTATATGATTCAAATTCTGTGTACAATTTACTTACCTGTAACATGAGTATCAATTGCCTATACATATTAACAAAGGCTACCATAGGGGGACGTGTCCAACCACCAAGGAAGATAGCCGCTCACTAGCGCGGCTCCGATAGACCGCGCCCGATAAATTTATAATCTGCACACTAATCCGGAGCCATATGTGCCAACACAACCAAAACGTAGATCGGAGTTGCTGCGGTGAGCTTTGAGCCCAAAATTGAGTGAATCGTGTACTCACCAGCCGAGACCCGCTTGAATGCGCACCACGAAGGCCCTGCAGCGCGGCCTGGTGAACGAGGACGGAGCGCCCGCACGTCTCACGCTCGGCAGTAGAGACGGCAGTGCCGGAACGACGAGGGTGTCAGTAACGCTTCCAGCCCTTGCTGGGCTCACATAGACGATCGGGCGGACCAAGCGACCTGGATGAGCCTGGCCTACGGTACGGGTGCAACGATACAAGTGATTCGGAGGAGGGGCTCCGTCGCAACGGAGATCGTCGCAGCGCGGACGTGGAGATAACGAAGGAGGACCACCAGCAGTGAGAGCTCCTGCCTGTTGGGGAGTCAGTGCCCGGCACTGAAATGCGCGAGCGTCTGCTGGATTGCACCTGCCCCGTGTCACCGCCAGCAGCTGACCCAGACGATATATGCAGGTTTGGAGGTAAAAGACCTGAAGTAAGGAGTGAGGAGGGGAATGTAAAATCTGTGCTGCCCTCAGAGGCTTCCCCAGAATACCCATCTCCCCTGCATGTGGTGACCAAGAGCGTTAATCGACCCGGCAGATCGGGGTGATCTATGGTGCTGGGCCGTAGCCACTGCGCGTTTGTCGCCTGACCCCAAGGAAGGTTACTTTGTAATTTAAGAAGCCCCACACTAAGACTTACCGCAGCAGATCAGCACAGGAGCCTGCACATAGACGGCAAACCAGCTGGATTTGCAAATAAGAGTAGAGATAGACACCAGCACCTCCCCCTCACCTCATATAAGATTTATCTGCTGCGAGATCAGAAACAGTGCTCCCGGCCGCAGATCTAGCGAGAAACCAGGCATTCTCTAAACAAGTAGTGAAATATCGAGCAGGAGCGGGTCTGTGACGCAGCGAAGAGACCGGAGGTATACTCACCTACTTCCCTGGTCTCGGCGAAACCCGACAGGCTGACGAGAGCCTGTACCTCGGGCAGGCAGCGGAGAGTATCCGACCAGACTTGGTGACCCACTCTGACTCGGTGTGCGTTGCTACCCAAGATGGCTGGAGGGAGAGGCGGCAAGCCAGCGCTGCAGACAAAGCTGGAGAAGTATGCCTGGCAAAAGGGGTCAAACGCACAAGAGAAAGAAACGACGGAAGTGCCTGGTAAACAGCACGGGCTGGATGATCAACCAGAACTGACCCTACAGGATATAATGTCGGCAATTACAACGGTACGTACTTCGTTGGAAACAAAAATAGACTCTGTCTCGACGGAGGTTTCCCTGATTAGAGCTGACATGCGTAACATGAATACTAGAATAAAATAGATAGAGACAGCATCCAGTGCACTTACTAAAGACACTTCAGCCCTGTAAAAACAAGTTAAAGACCTTCAGGCTCGCAATGAAAGAATGGAAAACCAACTTGATGACTATGAGGGGAGGGCGAGGCGCAACAACGTTCGGATTCTGGGCGTACCAGAACGAGCTGAGGGGCAAGCTACAGACTTGTTCGTCGAGGAGCTAGTGATGAAGTATTTACAGCCCAAAGGTCTATCGAGATTCTTTGTGATCGAAAGAGCACATAGGGTGCCTGGGGAGATGCCGAAGCCCGGAGCACCCCCCAGACTTATAGTAGCACGAGTGTTCAATTACCGTGACAGAGATAGTATACTGCAAAAGGCACGAATTGCACCACCAATTGACTTCGAAAACAGCAAGATCAACTTTTTTCCTGACTTTACGCTTAGGGTCCCGCATCAACGACGCAGCTTCCTCGAGGTAAAGAAGGCGCTACGGGATAAAGAGATTAAGTACACCATGATCTTTCCTGCTAAACTACGTGTCGAGGTGGAGGGGAAGGTGTGGTTCTTCAGCAGCCCAGAAGAAACGTGGGACTGGCTCGAAGGGTGGCACACGGTTCGGAAGAAGGGACAATCTGACCGGCGAGGGCGGACTGATCAGACCCGAGCGGAGTGTGACACAGCAGCGCCATCAGCAGAAACTCTCCGGGAGGAGGGTAACAAGGAATGACCCTACCGCTGTCATTGCCGACCGGGGGTCGACCGAGCCGCTATGTGGACCAAAAGTAACCTGAGACTGGTTCCAGCAGATTACAAGTGTCATTGGCTCACGTAGGTCATCGATGTTTATCGGGTGCAGGGTTGGATCACGCACCACTACACTTTTGGGGTGGGCGATAGGCGCTCTGCAAAGTTGGGGAGGTGGGGGGTTCCTATCCCACCATGCAGGGAGGCAGGGTGGGGGGGTGGGCACAGGACTGTTGGGGAGGGAGGGAGGGACTTTGTTAATCAGCACCGCTACATTAGCTAGGGGGTCCTGGGATAGTTCACAGCTCAGACCTCAGTGGGATAGGTAGGGGGGACAGGGCAATTTGTTACGGTCTACACATAGTCTAGAGGACACCTACACGAAACGTCAGGAAGAGCGCAGGGACCCTTTCACACCTAGACTTGTAGTGCAACTGCCGTTGAGGGCCGGAGTGTTGCCTGCATTGCGCAGTGAATACATACCGGCTGTTGGGAACCCACCGCCGGAGAAAGACATTAAGAAGACTTTAAATGGGGCCTGCGTCAAAACAAGGTATTAGGCTGTTGTCCTGGAATGTGAACGGGCTGGGCGATAAATTAAAGAGAGGCATAGTACTACAATACATAAAGCGTCATTCACCGGAAGTGATTCTTTTGCAAGAGACGCACTTAATTGGGAATGTCTGTAATGCAATGAATAGGTGGGGATATCAACTAGTGGCTCATTCAGCTTTTAGCTCGGGATCCAGGGGTGTTGGAATAATGGTAAAAAAGAACTTCCAGATGGCAGTTGACCGAATATGGGCTGATAATTTGGGGAGGTTTGTAGCGGTTTCGGGGAGGTGGGAGGGTCGTATATTGAATCTGATGTCAGTATATGTGCCGCCTGGCCTCCAGGCTTTAGCGTTCAAAGACCTAGGTGATCTCCTGCTATCCCTCCCTGTGGGTCGACTGCTCGTTGGTGGGGTCTTTAACTCGATTGTGTCAGGCCACTTAGATCGGTGCCCGCCGAAAGAATTGCCACCTTCCCGTACACAGATTCATGATTTTCAGGGAGCGATGGGGTTGGTTGATGCCTGGCGAGCGCTTCACCCCATGGATACGCAATACACATTTTACTCCGGGGCCCACCGCACTCTATCTAGAATTGACTATGTTATTGTGCCGGCAGAACAAATGGCGCAGGTCAAGGAGGTGCGTCACTTGGCGTGGGGTATCTCGGACCACTCCCCAGTTTGGGCACATGTGGAGGTTGGGGAACCGCAGGTGGGCAGGATAGCCCCCATAAACCCATGGCACCATAAAAACTCACTAATTAGAGATAAACTCATAAAAGAATTCGAGCTCTACTATCAAGAAAATGAGGGCTCAGTGAAATCCGCGCAGACACTTTGGGAGGCCTTCAAGGTGGTGGTTAGAGGTTATGCAATCTCCTTGATTGCATGAACCCGGAAAGAGAAGAACGCACAACTAATGAGTTTAGAAGCAGACATACTACACCTAGAGAGGGAAATGCAAGACTCACAATCGGGAGAGATCGAACATCTGTTGAAGATGAAAACTAAAGAATATATATCCCTTCTTACAGATGCGGCTAGATTGCAGTGCAGGGCAACGCTCAGTAGAATATATGATGTTGGTGATAAAGCCGGGAAACTGCTGGCATGGCTAGATCGCTGTGAACAGGCCAGCAGACTAGTGGGGGGACTGACATGCGACTCTGGTCAACAACTAACTGACCCACAGGAGATCGCAGACGAATTCGGGAATTATTGCCAACAGGTTTATAAGTCCCGCTCGGTATCCTCTGGGGTTGAAGCGTAGTCCCTTCTATCCGATATGCCCCTGCCTACTCTCTCTGAGGAAGACCGGGCTAACTTGGGTTTAGAACTGGCGAGTACAGAAGTAGAGAGAGCTATAAGAGACCTACATACAGGCAAGGCGATGGGCCCCAACGGCCTGCCGATTGAATTGTATAAACTGACCCCGACCAAACTAGCGCCATATCTTACGAACATGTTTTTGGAGAGTCGTGAGAAAGGAATTCTCCCAGAAGAGCAAAGAATGGCCACCATCGTGGTCATCCATAAAAAAGGGAAGCCCAAGGACAAATGTCCCTCGTACCGACCTATATCCCTGCTTAACGCAGAAGCCAAGATCCTAGCAAAACTGTTTGCTACTCACTTGCTCCAAGTAATAGCAAAACTCGTGCATCCAGACCAATCTGGCTTCATGCCAGCGCGAAACACTTCCCTGAATCTTCGACGTTTACACGGAGTGATGGGAAGATTGGGCACGTTAGGGGAAGACGCTGTGGTGGTGTCTCTTGACGCCGCCATGGCGTTCGACACGATTGAGTGGCCGTATATGTTTGCGGTCCTAAAAAAGTTTGGATTTGCCCAGGGGTTTTTAAGCTGGATCCGCCTCCTAAATGCGGGCCCATTGGCTCAAGTAGTAGTGAATAATCGCAGGTCTCAAGCGTTTAATCTTGAGAGGGGAACTAGGCAGGGGTGCCCCCTTTCCCCGCTGCTCTTCGCTCTGATGTTGGAACCCTTGGCGATGTGGATCCGAAAAGATCCAGTCATGAGGGGTCTCAGATGGTTGGAGGAATGGGAGGACCGCATCTCCCTGTACGCGACGATATTTTACTGTATATGGCGTCACCCAGATCATCACTAAATAGAGTACTGCATATTATCACTAATTTTGGGAAATATTCGGGTTACTGTATGAATTGAACGAAATCAATCATTTATGTCCTTCACGGTAGTTTCCCCCCCCAACCCAAGGGATATACCATCACTGAAGCGGTCGAAGGGTTTAGGTACCTGGGGATCTATATTACCAGTGACCCGACAAGATTTTATGAGTGCAACCTCTTGCCCCCACTACAGAGACTCAAAAGTGACATCTCCCACTGGAAGACACTCCCACTGTCGCTGTTGGGGCGCGCTGCGCTCTTTAAAATGATGTCCCTGCCACGCTTCTTGTACGTATTGCAGAATTCCCCAGGCCCGATTGGCTCAGAATACTTCAGAGCTATAGAAAGTTCCCAAAGGGAACTTTTGTGGGGCGACAAACCACCCCGGATCTCCACACAGAAGCTCACCAGGGGATTGTACGACGGAGGAATTGGCCTCCCGGATGTTAAAAGATACTACTGGGCGGCGGAACTGGCCGCCATTAACCAATGTATTTACAGGCCCCAAGCGGACCCGGGATACTTGATGGATAGGTGATTACTACCAGGCGGGGACTTCTCAAGAGTGTTATATACCAAGCCCGCTAGGCTGAAACTGACCGGCCCCACCGCACAAGCGGTTAGCATATGGTGAACCGTGAATAAGAGCCTGGGTTGGGAGGGGCGTATTACACTTGCCACCCCTCTTTGGGACACAGAGATATTAGGAAACTTGCGTAACACTAAGGGCTTTGACCGATGGGACGTTATTGGTATCTCCAAGGTCGGAGATTTGTGGAAAGCGGGCGACGTGGTCCCCTTCACACGCCTACAGACTGAGTATGAAATAGCAGGTACAGAGTACTTCAGATATCTTCAAATACAGAATGCACTGCGTGCGAGGATTCCCAAGGAGGAATCCCTCCCAGAATCCTCTCCACTTGAGGATAGAGTCCTGGACGAATATATGCCGAGGAAATCTATTTCCATGACATATAAGAAACTAATAAAGATTATGTCGGACCCCTTGATCCAGCTCTGAGCTCGATGGGACCACGAAGTAGCGGGAATTGAGGACGAAGAATGGCTAGAAGCCTTGGCCTCCCCTCGGGAGGCGGCCATCTCCTCTAGACTCAGACTGGTGCAATTAAAAATCCTTCATAGAATGTATCTTACCGGCCCGCACTCGTGAAGATGGGCTATAGAACTGATTCGAGATGTGTGAGGCGATGTGGGCACCTTTGCGCATATCATCTGGGAATGTGTGCATATCCAGAAATACTGGTCGGACCTGATAAAGTGTATGGAGGGAGTAATGGAAGTTAAAATAGAACCCAATATAAAGCTGTGTTTACTGAACGTATGGGGACCCACAGATTTGAATAGAAAAGGTCAAACTTGGGTGACGCTGGGAAAAATGATTGCAAAACGAAATATCGCCAAAATGTGGGGAGCGCAGGAGACACCAGTATTGGCAGGGTGGCAAAGAGACATGGATTGCATGCTGATGGAGCGTACAATATACGAAGCAAGGGGGTGCCCTAAAAAGTGGACTCCGATATGGGGGAAATGGAACGACTTCAGGGGTGGTATTTGCGAACCCCTATGGTCGGTGCAGGACCATGGACATTTGCAGCTTGAGTAAAAGTTGGTTGAACGGTATTATACAAACAAGTGTGTTCGTTGGGCTGCATCCAGATGGTTGGGTGTGTGCAGGCTCTTTCCTGACATTGTTGACAAATGATTGTATGTGCAATGTGGTCATCAATAAAAAGAATTATAAAAGAAAAAAACAAAGGCTACCATACTTGACCTAACAATTTAATTTAGTTGCAAGCTTTCGTGACCAATAGATTGCTTTGATAGAGGCGTGTGAAAATCCACGTCAGTTTTCGGGTGTGAAATGTCTCAGATCTGCTTCTGTAATCATCTGTGATCTGTGTTGTTTCTAGGAGACGTTCTGGCCTGCTAGGCCTGGTGTAATTCTGGGTTCATAATGTACATTACTTCCATGCATTCCCCATGCACCCTCCCCACCTCCTCTCAAGGGGAATGTGAGAAGAAGTGCAGAGTCCAGATCATATATGGTAAATCCTAAAATAGAACCACCAATGTTGGTACCATTAACCAAGTTTTCATGTTCAGTGCACAATTTTTCGCAACCCCTTGCAGTGCACGACTTCCAGTTGCTGTGAAAAAAAGACATCTGAACAGCACCTCTAAAATGTGAGTATATGTGGGTCTTTAGGGAGACAGTTTCTATATCTAACAAGTGCGTCTTGAACTTTGGTGAGGAATGCATTGGCATTTACATAAAGCTGGTGTTTGTGGGGCTAGCAGGCCTGGGGTCTAGTCCTTACATACTGGCCCAGTGCCTTTGGACGGTCAGAAGGGTTGGATGGAGTCAGTCACATGACCAGTCTGTCTCTCTACAAGGCTGGTAGCTCTGGATCAAAGATCGTTACATCTCATGTTGATGTCCCTAGATCGCCTTCCGGACAGAGGGACCATCTGTCACCTGTGAGCCCAATCTCCATTTGCCTCACTCAACTCTTTTCTAACCTATTCTTCCCCTTACCCCACCCACGTTGTTATGCTTCCCTCCCCCCACGTTTCAGTTCTGATCAGTATTTCGCCCACTGCATCCTTCCTTGAATGCATCTGGTTTACTTGTGTAAAGGATGCTGTTGCTTGTTTTGGTAAAGTTGTGTTATATAAAACTGTTAATAACTAAATTGTCAATTATTACATTGCTGAGGGTCAGTGTGGCTGCAGTGTAACTGGCTCCCAGCCTAGCGTGCATCACTGTCACATATTGGGGCCCTGCCTGTGATAGGCTGGAAAGGCTCAAATCCAGTCATTTACATATTGCCCGCTCCCTCTGCAAGGCTGAAAGGGCTGGTAATACTGCAGCTTCTGCACCTGAGGGGAGAGAGTGGAAGTTTAACTGTTGTGATGTGTACTGCAGAAACAGTGATAACGGCTCAGAACAGCTCTCAACGTATTATACGTTGCATGTGCGTATATTCACGAGTCTTTCTGTCTTGAAGTTACCTTTTTAATACTTCAAACTTTAGCTCCTGGAGGCTGTGGTTGGTTCTCGAAAAATGTTCAGCTACTGTGCTGACCATGGGTTTCTTGAGGCCGTGGCCGTGGTGGTGATTCATTTGCTCTTGTAATTACTGGCCATTTCCCCTACATAATCACCACCATTGGAGCATTTTAGATCAAGATTAAGTGGACCACATTGTTTGAGGCACATGTGAGCCTCCCCTGTATGGTTAAATCCCATGGGGAGCGTGATTGTATCTGAAGTGTGAATGTGCTGACAGGTTAAACACCTCTTGTCTTTGTATGACATAGAATCCATTATTTATGGCTCGGTTAGGAAATGTAATTACTACCATAAGTCCTTTGAGCTGGGACGGGTGTTGGTAGGCAAGAGGGCCATATTTAAGAAAGCTTCCTACAGTTATTTGGACTGTCGAAGATGTAAATCCTTGGTAGGGACTGTCTTGTGTTGGTTTTGTTTGTCTTTAAAGAGGTTGCTCACAGAACTCTGTTTGTCCGATTGATCTGAATGTCCACAGTTCTTTGGCTCTGTTCATGAAGTCGAATGCCAGGGTTTTTTTTAATGTTTTTGTCCCACTTTATTGTGTCTTGAGCATATCCAACTGCTTCGTAGATCTTGGCCAAACATAATGGAACGTTCCAGGCATGATTTCTAGTAGAGTCTATTTGCTGGCTATATACTGTGATTTGGAGCCAGTTTGTGATACTGGTGTCAGGAAAATATACTCTTCTAGAGAGAAAACAAGTTTTAAGTTGAGGCTGGAACCATATGAGACCCTCTCCCCAGTGGCACGAATCAAGAGGAAGGTATCGGTACAGCATATGTATCTCAGCTGTCTGTATTCTCAGTTAGCAAGGAACTCGATTCCCTGTTATGCTATGAATATGATTGTTTCCTGTGTAACCATCCAGCAAAGTATATCAACAAATATTAATATTGTGTAAAATGTAACATCATGTTTATGAAATTAAAATTACTAAAATATTTTTTATTGCCAGTTTCTTAGGATTAGAATGCTAATGCCTACCTCTCATTTAAATCCAGTAGGTGATGGAATTATGAACATTCAAAAGAAGCTTGGAGAGTCACAAGATTGTACTAGAGAAACAATTATAGATTTATCAGAAGAAGAGAAAACTGCTGCATTCCAGAGCTCTAACGAGGGACCAAACTGTATAATCCAGGTACAGCCGGAAATTTGCCATGAAATGCATGGAGCGAACCACGGCCCTTATGAAAATGATTTAAGCACCTTAAAACATTTAAATGAACATCAAGGAATGGCCGAAGTAAGGATATCACATTATAAGGACCATGAGAGTAATTTGAACAGTTTGCATTTTATTAATGGTACTCGAAGTGGACCACTGAAGAAGTTCTCATACACTTGTCCTGAGTGCTCTCAAAGCTACAGCAATAGGATAGAGCTGATTAGACACATGCCAACACACTCTGAAGCTCAGGCAGAATTGAAGCCGTATGCATGTACTGACTGTGAGAAAAGTTTCTTTCAGAAGTCACGACTTGTTGAGCACTATAGGACACATACAGGTGAAAAACCGTATATATGTACTTTTTGTCGCAAAGGATTCAATAGGAAATATCATCTAAAAGAACATACGCGGATACACACTGGAGAGAAGCCATATAAATGTAGTGATTGTGAAAGAAGCTTTCCTTGTAAAAGTAATCTTAACCAACATCGAAAAAGAAACCATTAACCAGCGGTGACACAAATTTAAGGATAAAGTCGAAACCAAAGCATCAGCAGGACATCATTCCTTGACTAGCTGTGTAATTGAAAGATGCCTAGTACGAACAGCTACAAGTGATATATACAAATATAAGAGAATTTTGTATTATATCAATGAAGACAATGAGATGAAACCACAATTCCAATGAGTACACATCTATGAAGTCATATTAATCAACTAGAACTGGAGATTCAGTTTGCGGCGAGAAGAAACAAATCCGCTGCCTGAAATACACAAATAGTGTAACATTGAGGAAGAACACAGAATATCACTAGATCGCCTGAAAATAAAAAAAACACCTCAACACAAAAAACACAATTCCTGTGCTGAACTGTTGCTTTATACTCCTAGAATAGCATTTAAGGTATTTAACTTGACAGAATGTAGTACAAAAACTGGATCGGTTTACACCCATTGAATCCAAAAGCCAAGATTTGTATCCTGGGCATACATGTAGGCATTGGTGCCTAAGAAAATGACCACCCTGTGAAGACTGCCATTATAGGCCTCACATGACTTGTCAAGAGACCCTAAACAGCAAATTCCAAACTACACATATCATCCCACTGGGGGACACCTTTCTTCCCTTACAGGTCTGATAACAAATGCTTAAGGAACAAGCAAAAGAAATGAAAGAAGCAGCAAAAACAACAATGTAAGACACTGGACTAACAAAACAAATTAAAGTGAAGAAACTACAACTACTTTACAAAACATAAAGAAATAGTTTAGACATTTCATACCATTGTGAATAAATTTAAATCTGTGTTCAATAAGAGAATTGAAATTATGTAATGCAAAGTTAAGGCCAGTTGACAAGAACAGTGGATTGTGTAAGGAAGGAAACCACAAAGAACTCAGACTGATTCACTGATAAATCTGTAAACACAGATATATCAAAGAGTGGAAGATAATGGACACTGTGATGAGATTATTTGTAGAAATATGTGACGTAATGAACATGTGACATCTAATCGCTGACTGATAAGAGACAAAGCTTTTAGAGAATTAGACTTGGTGGTCATGAAAAGCGCCCGTGGACAAGATTATTGCAGTATTAGATCACCTTGAGGACTGGTTAAAAGTGAGAGAATATCATGAAATATCAGAGATAACAAACTAGCCTATTAGATGTGCTGCTTGTATAGAACTATCACACGCAGTACAGAAAGAATGTTTGCCACACGATTTACTGATTATAGGGTAGAAGTTAGAAGGGCACTTGCATCCGTCTCATAGACTTGCCGAACAGATTATAGTTTTAACATTCTCACCTCATTAAAGAATTACAAATTTTCATTTGTGTTATTACCAACAAGTAAAAAAACATCCACCTTGGATGCATTTACCCCAAGAAAGGAAACCTAGGTGCAGAATTGGCCATGCTTCAATTATATCTGGCTTGAATAAAAGAAATCAAGATGTTTTAAAGCTCCAAACAGAAGAGTTGTCTCTTGAATTCAAGAATATCTGCATCCTTACCAGTCCTGCTCAGCTACGGAAATGCAACAAAGTACAGTGCAATTGATAGATCATAAAAAACAAAACAATGCAATGGTAAGTCAGATGACAGTGCGTCAGTAGGGCGGTTGCCCATTGCATAAAATAGAACAAAACAAAGATTTTGAGAACTTGAACACCCCCCCCAACCCCAACTACGGAGCAGGACAAGTGAGAAACAGTAGCAACGATGGCAGAAGGAGCCTGGAAAACAGTCCTTTGCCTGTGTCTTTGGAAGACATCTTTGAAGACAAAAACGTAAAACCTAACCGTAGATTTACAACCGTCCAGGAAGGACCAGCCACGATTTGTTTTGAAAAAAGACAAGAGATGGCGCCAAGAAGAAGCCTGAATATTAGAGACTGTAAATAAAGAGAAATGAAGCAAAGGAAATCTAATCTACAGTTAAGGCACATCGTGATTTACTACAGAGTTGCAAGTGTAAGGCTTGCTCCTGAGAAAGCCTCTTCTGGGGAAAATGCCCCACAAGCATCTCAGTCAGATGTGTATTTAGGCACTGGAAACAGGCCCCATGTGCTCTAGCAGTACACAACGCAGACAAGGTGAGAGGCCACCATTGCACGGCAAACACTTGTCTGTATTTTTACAAGAACATCCCGAGTAACTTGTGATTGGTAATGACGTTAAAGATTGTTTCAGTGTCTTCGGAATGATGCATGTGAATCTGTGATTAGAGCACTAGGCTGCTGTTCCTGTTGGTTAATTTCCTGCACAGGATACAGAGGCTAGAACATGTTGAGGGGCCCCTTATGGCGCACGTGATAGAACCTGAAGCAAGACTCCAGGGGAGTATCTGAGGAGTATGTTTCGGGCACTGCTCAGAAATGCTACCCCCTCCGCCCCCCAACAGTGGAGACATCTGTAAATGTGGTAGAGAAGCAATATGAACCAGTGTCAGTGAAAGTCACTCCTGCCAGGACATCATAAATGCTTGTTCCAAAGTTCATAGACCTAAGAAGGTCAACAGAAAGCTGATGAATATGTGACCACAAATGTTCCAAAAAGGGCCATGTGACTGTAGAAACAGACATTTGTAGAGTGGAACACAGAAACTCAGCTCTGAAAACCAAGCTCAACAAAAGGTGAATGCTCTGAGAAATCCTCAGATGGCCCTAGGGGAAAAGCAGAAGTTTCCTAGAGGAAACAGATGAAATATTTCCGGAAACCAAGGGGGTGTTGGGATTATCAAAGTACTCAAATGAAAAAGACCCAACGGGAACAGAGGGGCTGGAGTGTACCTTAGTTCGCTCAGTGGTGTATGAATGATGTATCTGTGTCACTGGGATTTCAGTTGCACACACCTAGTTAGGAAGCAATGGACTGATGCAGGCGGCAAAGGCCCATGGATACGATTCAAATGATTTACAATTGAAGGTGGCAACTGGAAGTGTCTATTTATGGGGTGATAGTGCTCTTTGAAGAGATGTGTCTTCCATTTCTTTCTGAATTTAAGGAAGGCCAGAGCAATTCTCATGTCGGTGAGGATGTTGCTTTCGTTCCTGAGTGTAGATTGCCTAATTCTGTCTTCTGGCCTTTTCCTTCTTGCATTTGATTGTCTCCTGTCTGGCAGTCTCCTGGCTCCATGTTGCCTCTGAAATATATTATCTGACAACACCAAACGATTCCTAGAAGAGGGGGTTATTTATGGGGCCAGAGTACTTTTTTACAGCACGTGTATTAGGGAAGAAGGGTGTTGGGTGATGATGGGCTCCTGGGGCAAGGTACAGATGTTCTATTTCTAAGTCAACCCTATAAAGGGAAGGGCTTCTTGCCAAGAAGACGATTGTGCCCTAATTTGGACTTGTATTGCGTCCTAGGGAATAACTTTCCTGACTCCTAGACACAATGTAAAAACTTTAGGTAAGGAATCTAAAACAGATATTTTGTTTGATCTTTGCCCAGGGAGCAGTAGTTTATTTCCTGTCCCTTCCTTACGCAGAGGGACAAGACGATGTAAATCCAGCTGGATAGAAAATTATTTCTATTGTGCCGGTCGACATTGGTTATTGACCATCTATAGAGCTAACCTGACCACAGTGACAAGCTGTTTATTTGATGTGCTTTCTGGTAACTGAATTCACCAAATGAATAAGCTGCAATTAACTAGAGAAGAAGTTGGAAACCTTTAGTCATGCACAGAGAAAAGAGCGCCCACAAACTGCACGTCACCAGTATACGTGGACACCAGGGGGATGGGCAGGCAAAACTGTTAGGTGGAGTGTTAAAGCAATATTCCCAAAAATGCTGTCTTTCCATGGGTCAAGAATAGTCTGATCTAGGATTGCAAGAATTCTAAAAGGTTATTTTCTTGAAAAATCCTGAACCTTAATTTCCTAAAACATGTACTTGTGTACCCACAAATGGAATCCTTTGGGTCTCTTGTCACCACGTTGCCAACAGTCCTTGTCAATCAATCAGGATTTATATGGCACAGCAGATCACCCGTGAGGCTCTCAAGGCACTGGAGTTACTAGCTGCTTCGCAGAGAAAGCAATGAAAAGTGAGGCTAAAGCAGGAGAACGCACTCAGAAAAACAGGGGGAAAGGAAGGAGAAAGCAGTAAAAAATGAGGGAAAAGCAGGAGAAAGCACTCAGAAAAACGGGGGGAAAGGAAGGAGAGTAGTTCAGCAGAAGCACGGGAGAGCTTGGCCTTGTAGGCTTAGAAGGGTCAGAATGAGAACGTGTTTCTTGAGCAGGGTGACTGATACTTAAGCTTCAGAGAATGATGTCCGGTATGCCCACTGAATACACCAAGGCTCATCTGTTAGTGAAAGGATGTCATCACCTGTGGGACCACCCGCTTGACTCAAGAGTGAAAACTCAACACCAGACCCATTCACGGCTCATTTCTATGGATCCTTCAGCACTGAGACCTCGAGTGCAGCTCATGGGTAGAGTATGCAAGAGGCCATTTAGTTGATACCGACTTTAGTTTGTATGTTGATTTGGCAGGAAAGTCTAACTTCCAGCATCTGGGTTAGCTCTAATCCTGAATTCCTGCAGTGATGGTCCTCCGGTGAGGGGAGGCAGTGACCCTTGGCCAGCATTGTTAAAGTAGAGAATCAAGAATTTAAAAAAAAAAGACTTGTTTCTACTATTCCATATGATTTGTTAACAAGAATATATTCTCAGAAAAAGCATGCTGAATATTTTTGGTGCAAAGAAAGCATCATCGAACATGGGACTGCCACTTCAGAGTGAGAAACATCTAAGTCTGGGCATCAAAGATGAATGAGTGCCTTCGCTGAGCAAGCTGAGGACGTCACTTCTTCATCAGAAGCCCGCCGCATCAGTTCCTGTGTAGAGGAGCACCTCTATTCTCGATGCTGGATTCCTCTGATGTACTGCACTGCCCTTGGGCTTTATTGCACTTTGCAGATAATTACTAATCGTTCAGACATTTTTCCATGGCCAACTGACTTTAAAGGCTCCAGCCCTAAAATTCACATTGCCTGTTTGTATATATTTACTCTCCTTTGAGATATTATTGTTTTATATCGACAAATGTAGTTTCTAGAATAAACTGTTGCTATTTTTTGAACAACACACAAGATGATGGACGGAATGTTGCACATTGGCAAACATTCACCCCCAGTCACAGATCTGGGTTTAATCCATCGTTATTTTGCTTCACCACGCCACCCCAGTTCAGACATAGCCATATGCAAATCAGTCTTGACCCTGTGCCTCATGGGAACAGTCCAGACCGAACTGCCAAGCCATGTCTTCCTGGACCGGAATCAAGCATCCTAGGACCGGTTTCGGGCTTTCAGCCCTCATCAGCCAGGATAGCTTGACTCCAGTGGCGTAGTGAGCACGGGACCCACGTCTGGGCATACCCTTCCCACTTAGGGTAAGCAAAACACACAAGATGATGGATCGGAATGTAGCACATTGGCAAACATTCACTCCCAGTCACAGATCTGGTTTAATCCATCGTTATTTTGCCACCACGCCACCCCAGTTCAGACATAGCTATATGCAAATCAGTCTTGACCCTAGCTCATGGGAACAGTCCAGACCGAACTGCCAAGCCATGTCTTCCTGGACCGGAATCAGCATCCTAGGACCGGCTTTCGGCCAAGCTTATCCTGGCTGATGAAGGCTGATAGCCTGAAACCGGTCCTAGGATGCTTGATTCCGGTCCAGGGAAGACATGGCTTGGCAGTTCGGTCTGAACTGTTCCCATGAGGCACAGGGTCAAGACTGATTTGCATATGGCTATGTCTGAACTGGGGTGGCGTGGTGAAGCAAAATAACGATGGATTAAACCCAGATCTGTGACTGGGGGTGAATGTTTGCCAATATGCAGCATTCCGTCCATCATCTTGTGTGTTTTGCTATTTTTTGAACCCCTGTTGCTTGGAAATTATGTTCTTTTCTCTTGAGCTTATTGGAATTGTGATATCAGGGATTTCCATCCTCGTGCTCACAGTAAGGGTATCAGCTTTCCATCCTCGTGTGCTTACCAAGGGTATCAGCCTTCCATCCATGTGCGCATACCGAGGGTATCAGCCTTCCATCCTTG
This sequence comes from Calotriton arnoldi, assembly GCA_963921515.1. Lineage (NCBI taxonomy): Eukaryota > Metazoa > Chordata > Amphibia > Caudata > Salamandridae > Calotriton > Calotriton arnoldi. The sequence continues at coordinate 59,682 of CAWUFW010023614.1, forward strand.
TGCGCGTACCAGCCGTCCATACTCGTGCTCACACCAAGGGTATCAGCCTTCCATCCTCGTGCTCACAGTAAGGGTATTAGCTTTCAGTCCTCGTGCGCTTACCAAGGGTATCGGCCTTCCATCCTTGTGCGCATACCGAGGGTCTCAGCCTTCCATCCTTGTGCGCATACCGAGGGTCTCAGCCTTCCATCCTCGTGCACATATAGAGGATATCAGCCTTCCATCCTCTATCAGCCCTACATCCTCGTGCGCATACAGAGGGTATCAGCCTTCCATCCTCGTGCGCATACAGAGGGTATCAGCCTTCCATTCTCATGCGCATACAGGGGTATCAACCTTCCATCCTCATGTGCATTCCAAGGGTATCATCCCTCCATCCTTGTGCACATTCCAAGGGTATCAGCCTTCCATCCTTGTGCGCACACCAAGGGTATCAGCCCTCCATCCTTGTGCACATTCCAAGGGTATCAGCCCTCAATCCATGTGCACATTCCAAGGGTATGAGCATTCCATCCTCATTCGCACACCAAGCGTATCAGCCTTCCATCTTCATGTGCATATCAAGGGTATCAGCCTTCCATCCTCGGGCGCATCCCGAGGGTATCAGCCTTCCATCCTTGTGCGCATACTGAGGGTATCGGCCTTTCATCCTCGTGTGTATTCCAAGGGTATCAGCCTTCCATCCTTGTGTGCGTACCAGCCGTCCATCCTCGTGCGTACACCAAGGGTATGAGCCTTCCATCCTCATGCGCACACCAGGGGTATCAGCCTTCCATCTTCATGTGCATATCAAGGGTATCAGCCTTCCATCCTCAGGCGCATGCCGAGGGCATCAGCCTTCCATCCTTGTGCGCATACTGAGGGTATCAGCCTTTCATCCTCGTGTGTATTCCAAGGGTATCAGCCTTCCATCCTCGTGTGCATACCGAGGGTATCAGCCTGTCTCTTGACCAAAGAACCAAGGGTACTCAAAGGTCTCCTCATCAATCGCTGTGTCCACCTGTGATGAGAACTCTCCTACAGTGTGGGAAGATGAAAGGATCTGGGTAATCTGCAGGAACACCATGCCTCTTGTTTCTCCCTAGTTGCTTTGCATGCTCGTGGTCAGGGGGAAGCCTCTATCTTTTATTGTTCCCTAGAACAGTCTCAACTCTGCTAGTGTAGAGTTATATTCAAACTCTGCCCTTAATCTGTACTGAAGGAGGACTCTGGGGTGATAAATGTCCTCGTATAATATGATAAGCCGTACCACCCTTTAATTTGTCTTTTTTCTGGTCTGTCCAAGTCTTACCCAACCATCATTAAGGGTTAAAGTGCCCAGTGAGTGCTACCTGCCTAAGGGACCAGAGAAAAGGCCCTCATTGATGTGGAAGCGGTGTTAAATTCAGCTACATGCACATAGTATCACCCACCAGAGTCTAGCAAACTTTCAGGAGGAGATGACACTAGGTGAAGAGCCAGTGCTGGGTCCCAGTCAGTAGATGAGCTGACTTAGCTGTGTAAAAGCAAGAACTTCATTATACAAATACTGATAAAGAGTAAACTTACGGAGAAGATGCTTCCTTCGAGGCCATACAGGTATGTAGAAGGCCCCGGGCTAGAGACAGTCATGGCTTCCAGCCGTGTTCTAATGTCTCACCACCCTGTAGTAAGATTGATGGCATCAGCATGTGGGAACCTCCCGCAACCTTACACTGGAGCATGGAATGTGATGTAAAACTCTCGTCAGGGTCCACCTTTGAGCTGACACTTGGGATAAGTCATCGGCCCTGGGTACCCCATTGCACGAGTTTCGTTTGCCCAGCTGCAAGTTTCTTCAGATTACGTATCATGAGCTGCGGGTGCTAGAGTCCAGATAGTAACAAGACTAAGACTAGAGAGTTTGAATTAGAAAAGATTTTAGTACAGCAACAGAGTGAGGAAAAGGGGAGCGAACTGAACAACAATGACACAGCACTGGTAAGAAGAGGGAAAGTGTACATCAGATGAAGCTTCAAGGGTTAAGGTTGAGTCACCTCATCTCCAGTTGCATCTACGGCTGTAGCAAGCTTCACTCCCCTCGTTCCGATGTCCCCAAAGCATTGGTGGGAAACGCCATCGAAGTTGATGTGTTAGCGTGGTTGTTGAGTTTGAGTTGGCATATTGCGTACACAGACTCCTTAATGAAGGGGTGTCTCTACTGTCATTTTCACCAGACTGGAAACAAGAGCGTCTGGAGATGGATGAGTTTGATCAGGAGAAATAAACTTGCATCAAAGATGCCTCGATTAGACGGCTTAGGATTACTCCAACTAATACTACATGACATTTAAGAATCCACTAAGTGCCAGTGAGCTCTGTGGGGTCCTAGATGCATATGGTAAAGAGAGCTTTGAGTGGCTGTTCCTGGGAGAAAGGCAATGACCTCTGAGGCATTGTGCAACTTTCCGTAATCAGAGCCTGCCATGGACAATTGTAATGTGGACGTTCGGCAGCACGTGGCTGGTCTCAGGTTGATGGTCCCCAGCAGCTGCAATAGCTGGAGCTCTGTGAGTAGCACACAAGATGCTTGGTCAACAACAGACTGAGGGGCATATTTACAAGAACTTATCGCTGCCGTAGCGTCAATCTTTTGACGTTACTGCTGCTTTTTTTTATCGTCGTATTTACAAGTTGCCGCTAACTCCAGTTAGCTGCAATTTTCCAGCATAAATGTGAATTTTCAAGCTCGCCACTTTTGTTAGCGGGTTTCAACGAAAATGAGATGCAAGGTAGGCGTTCGCGTGAAAAAACTGCTGCTAAACCCTCAACGCAACATTTACAAGGAAATCCCAGTACGTCGATAAACCAAAAAAACTGCTGCTATGTCCAATTAGAGCAAAACCAAAGGGGATGATGGACGGAGTGTTGAACATTGCAAGCACTCACCCCCAGTCAACTGATCTGGGTTTAATCCATCATCATTTTTTAGCTCACTCCGCCACCCCAGTTCAGACATGGCCATATGCAAATCAGTCTGACCCTGTGCCTCATGGGGACAGTCCAGCCCGAACTGCCAAGCCATGTCTTCCCTGGACCGGAAACAAGCATCCTGGGACCGGTTTCTGGCTTACAGCCGTCATCAGCCAGGCTATCTTGAATCCAGTGGCAAAGTGAGCAAGGGACCCACGTCTGGGCATACCCTGCCAACTTAGGGCGAACATAGCAAAACCAAAGGGGATGATGGACGGAGTGTTGAACATTGCAAGCACTCACCCCCAGTCAAGCTAGCCTGGCAGAAGAAGGGTGATGCCCTGAAACCGGTCCCAGGATGCTTGTTTCCAGTCCAGGGAGGACCTGGCCTGGCAGTTCGGGCTGGACTGTTCCCACAAGGAACAGGGTCAAGACTGATTTGCATATGGTTGGGTCCAAACTGGGGTGGTGTGGTGAGCAAAAGAATGATGGATTTAACCCAGATCCTTGTGACTAGGGGTGAATGTTTGCATTGTCCAGCATTCCGTCCATCAATTGTTTCTTTTGCATTTGTCGCCCTAAGTGGGAAGGGTATGCTCAGACGTGGGTCCCGTGCTCACTACACCACTGGATTCAAGCTAGCCTGGCTGAAGAAGGGTGATGCCCTGAAACCGGTCCCAGGATGCTTGCTTCCGGTCCAGGGAGGACCTGGCTTGGCAGTTCGGGCTGGACTGTTCCCACAAGGAACAGGGTCAAGACTGATTTGCATATGGTTGGGTCCAAACTGGGGTGGTGTGGTGAGCAAAAGAATGATGGATTTAACCCAGATCCTTGTGACTGGGGGTGAATGTTTGCATTGTCCAGCATTCCGTCCATCAATTGTTTCTTTTGCATATGTCCAATTAGAGGCAGTTTTTTAAGGCCAGAAAATAGCTAGTCTTAAAACTGGTGCAAACACTTGGGTCCACATATAAGATGTTTGGGTGCTGAACAGCGCTGCAAGAAATATTGCTGCGCTGCCCTGCGCCAAAACAAAAGGTCAGGAATGCGCCCTATCAATAAGATAGGGCGCATTCCTGGGCCTCATTCATGAAAAGTGTTGTATCACTGCGATAAGACAGCTATTGGACACTTTCCACTGTGCCCTCCTTGCCACACCATGGATGAGCTGTATTTACTGTACGGCGCTCCATGTCGCAATCAATGACAGATACGTCTGGAATCCTGACGTATCGGTTGGCGCTAAAGTCACACATTGCTGCAGTTGTGTCGCAAGCATTACACAACTCCAGCAATGCATGGGGCCAGCCTATCCCTATGGCACTGCATCACCCTTACGCCTGCCACCCTTACGCCTGCCATGAGGCAGGCGTAAGGTTTTGACGCAGTGGCGTCCTAGAATTGTTGCAGTGAAATCTGATAGATTTCCCTGCGCCACTCCTACGAGGCTTTGTTGCGTGGGAACGCCCACCCTGCATATATCATACCTGACGCAGGTATAATGTGGCACAGGGCTTTACAAGGTCACGCATATGCCTAGATGCGTCACTTTGTAAATACGGTGCAATGTGGTGCAAAGCTCACACTGCACCGGTGGTGTTAAACTGTCGGTAGGGGCTCATGAATAAGCCTATCTTTTTCCCCTATGTTGGCGCACAAGAGCTGCCATGCGCCAACGCAGGCACCCTTGCGCCATGGTGCAAGGGTGACTGTGTTGCGGAGTTGATTAATGTTGTGTAGGAAGGGCCATCTCCCTGCACAAAACCTATCAATCCAGGGTATTTCCTCTTTCTCTGTGTGCTGCAGAATGCTGCACACATAGAAAAAGTGAGAAAAAGAGAAATGAAAACATTTATCCTCGTAGCGTCTCTCAAATGCCACCCCTTGGGGTGGTATTAGATTCTGACGCATTCCGAAGGTTTACGGTTTCCCATAAACCTGGGAATGCTTCAGATTCCATTGGTTTGGCGTGGGAACGCCCACAGCATCACCCATTGAACGCCCCTTTCACACTGTTTAATGTGTAAATGGGGCACATATTTACAAGTCCATGAAAAGCCACATAAAGTGGCTTTGCATGGCCTTGTAAACATGATGTGGCACATTGCGCAACCGGAACGTCAAACATGTGACGTCACATGGTTGCAAGAGTGCAGCTAGGGCTGGATAATAGAAGAACTCCCACAATTCATCCTTGGCGAGGTCAACGACGCCATGGACATCCTGCCATTGCAGCTCGGAGCATCAAGGAGACCACCACCACCACCCCTGACATGCATTGCTCACCTGGACAACTGCTCCATTCCCTTTGGGTGATGACTGGACCTGATCCCCTCTAAGTGCTGACCTCGGCAGACCAGAACTTCAGCAACAGGAAGCTGGAGACCAGAAACCGCAGAAAACCAGAGACTCTCTGGAGCTGTCTGTAACCGTGGAAGAAGGAGAGGCGCACAACCAGTCAACATTAAATTAGGTTACCTGCTGTCTGAGGAGTCACATCCTGGGGCTTCACGGACTCCGCACTGGATGACCACGTCGCAGTGGAGCCCATGTCGCTGGGGGAGCGTTCAGGGGAAGTGTCGGGATCCCTTCTCTGAGTGCGATTGCACATCGTCGCTGCAGCATGCAGCGCCTTCCACCTCTGTTGTATAACCTGCTGCAGATTGGGGGTGACTTGTAGTTATGGCGGGGATGCCTGCTCCTCCTACGCCTCCCAGTACGACTGGCTCCACGAATGACAGCTTGTTGCGCTGACCCTTCACTCCCTGTCTGCAGCACCTGGCGACCAGTAGATTGCAGCCAGGTCCAGACCTGTTCAGTGGCATCAATGATTTGCGTGTCAACATCTGAGATCACTCGCAGTCTTTACGGGTAGAGGAGGGAGTATTTAATGCCCAACTCTGGGAGGCATTGTTTAACCACTAGAGACGAGCCCCTCAGCCTCTGCACCCCGTGGCATAGTCAGGGAAGAAAATAACTGTGGCGTTATCCACTTTCACCTCCCTCAGCTTGCGTACCTCCCTCAGGAGAGTGTCACGATCCCTGTAGGAGGCGGAAGAGAAAGGGTCTAGGACCTCTTCCCTGCATCGGGCGGCTCACTCGCACTTGATGGGCCTGCTCCACAACAAAGAATGGGGAGAGTGCACCTGCTGGCAGTAGGTCACGCAACCATGTCTCAGTATATGCCACTGCATCAGCCCCTTCTGCTCCCTCAGGCAGACCCAGCAACCTCACATGGTTACGAGGGGAGCAGCCCTCCACATCCTCTGCTGTTCTTGCCAGTGACTTCACATGTGCCATTAGCTGCTACACCTCCAACGTTGCGCTCAGGGTACTCAGGCGGACTTTGGCCAGTTCTTGCTCAATGTCGTGTACCTTGTAAGTCACCTTCTGATGATCTGCACGCTCCAGGGTGAAGTCGACTGGGATTTTGTCTATGCGGCCCTCAAAGTTGTTCGAAGGAGGTACCCACTGCGAGTACAGAGTCTAGTTTGGAGGCCAGGCTGTCCACTGTCACCTGCCCCGGCGACTACCGATCACCAGCCGCTCGGTTCACCGACACGGAGGAGCTGCCAAATATCGACGATGCCTGTCTGCAGGCGGGCCATAGTTGCGACAGACGCCCAGGCACTATGTATGACATGTGGTGCAGTGCAGTGTGGCCAGCCAGTCCCTCTCCTCCAGTCAGGTGTATGCTAGCCAGGAATCTTCGTTCGGGCGGCACTGATGGAAATCCCCCGTACACCCAAGAGCTCACTACCAGGGGTTGAGGAAAGGCAGCACCACACGGTCGCCTCCTCCCATCTAACATTGGCTATCAGGTTCCGTGTGCCCCAGTGAGTGCTGGCAGATCAAGCTGTGTGCCCAAGGGCCTGGGCCTGAAATGACCCCCATGCCCCTAGCACCCGCCGCCACAAACTGCCGATATCAGCAACTAGTGCCAGTTAGTGGAGTCCCCCACCAGTCTTGTGCGATGCCCTCAGTGATGTAGGTCAGCCGAAGCACAGGGATTGCTCAGGGCACGGTGTGCGCCACTCACAGGCACTAGGCCTGGGCCCAACTCGACTCCCTGGCCTCCTCCGCTCCGCGTCGCACCTTATCCTCACCTGGACACCGACACCGGGGCTCAGTCTGCCAGTTTATCTCCGATTCTGTGACTCTGCCAGCAGGAGCCTCAGCCAGGCGGGATTTCACAAGCCTGGGTACAGCAGTCGCCGTCAAGTCTGCTGGGGAACTTCCCGATGCAGGTGATGCAACAGGGCCCCCTTAGGCGTGAAGATACAGCGCTCCTGCCACACAAATCTGAAAGAAACAGTTAGTTATAAATTCCTTACCTTAGAATTACCCCCAGGCGTCAGACTGGATCCGGAAAGTTTTTCGTCAGCAGTACCCCTGCACGTCGGAAGGTGGCGTCGGTCGACTCCACGTTCGTCGTCGTGGTCGCCGGGATGACATCGCGGTAGCTACATAGACGCCGCCCTCGCGCGCTGATGCCAGTTCTTTCTTTTTCCACGCCAGCAAGCGCAGATCCGGAGAGAGCGGTACCCCCAGTCATTTTTTGACTGAACTTTTTCTCGACTTTTGTTGACTTTGTTGTTTTTTGAGACCATCGACTCCTGGTGCACGAGGGATGCCCGGCTTTAAGGCTTGCGGTTCCTGTAACCGACTGATGTCGGTGACGGATCCGCACCGAGTGTGCCTCTACTGCCTGGAGCGTGACCACGACCCCAAGTCGTGCTCAGACTGCCGGACCATGGCCCCGAAGTCTTTGCGGGAGCGGTCCCGAAAGCTACTCGAGGCCCGGCAGTCGGCTCCGTGCCGCTCGAGGTCCTGGTCGCGTAGGAGGTCGAGGGACCGGTCGCGGAGCCAACACCATTCTTCCTCTAAGTCTTCGCACTCGGGGTCAGGTAAGTCGAAGCACAAAAAGAAGTCGAAGAAGCATCGTCGCTCTTCAACTTCTCCCCGTCCGTCGGCCGACGCGACGAGGGATGCGGGTGGTGCCCTTCCCGCTGCTCCGCGTGCGGAGCCCGTAGGGTCGGCTTTGGGTTCCCCCCCTTCCCGGGAGCGACCCCTGCCCAGCTTCGTCAGTTTTACGAAGCGATGCATGCCATCTTTGGGCAGCCCGACTCCGCCGGCACGCCTTCGGGTCCTGCGGACTCAGCTGGGGGCCCTGGGCCTTCGGCGTTGGCGGCTTCCGCCTCGGCGCCGCAGGGTGCCCTTGGAAACCAGGCCTGGAACCGGATCGGCACCGGTCGACCTTGTTACGCCTCCCCCCGGCGCCGATTCCACCGGCACCACGTCCGCCACCGGCGTGGGCTGTGTCCCCAGCCGACGTCGACCCCGGCCTCCCCCTCGAGGTAGACACGGATTCGGACCGGCGTCGACCGACGCCGGATCCGAAGCCGATGGGTACTTTTGTGCCCCTGTTCTACCCTGGCTCTTTGAGACCAGATTGGCAGCCAGAGGAGGGTGAGGAGGAGTGGAAGGGGTCTGGGGACCCTTTAACCGACCAGTTGGTGTATGAACAGGACTGGAGAGAGGAACTGGGGGAAGCCAGTGGTCTGGATACCTCACCAGACCTTGGCATGTTGTCTCCTCCTACCGTGGCTACGGAGGAGGGAGCGTCATACGCAGTGGTGTTGCGTAGGGCGGCCGAAGCTCGCCACCGCGAGCTACCTACGGTGGCAGTCAGGACTAACCTCCTGACAGGGGTCCTTCAACCGCAGCGAGCTCTTCGGAGCCCCTGCTGCTGTTTAATGAAGCCCTCATGGACATCCTTATGGGCACCTGGTCCAGGCCCAACACAGGGGCTCCTGTGGACAGGATGATTGCCTGATGCCACCGCCCGGCTCCGGGCGACCCCATTTAACTCTCCCAACACCCCACCCCTGAGAGCTTGGTGGTCCAAGCCTCCACTTCTGAAGGCGCATTCCGTAATGCACAACCAGATAGGGAATCCAAAAAGCTGGCCACCTTGGGAAGAAAATGTTTTCTTCTGCCAGCTTGGGACTGCGGTCAGTAAACACCGCATGTCTGTTGGGCCGTTACACCCACTCTGTGTGGGATACGGTAGCGCAGCCCAGAGGAGGCCCAGGCCGTGTTCTCCAGTGCAGTTGCCGAGGGAAGAGACGCAGCGAAGTTTACCATCCGCTGTGGGCTGGATACCGCTGACACACTTGGCAGGACGATTTCCACGTCAGTAGCCCTTCAACGCTACGCCTGGTTGCGTTCGACTGGTTTTTCCGGGGATGTCCAATCCACCCTTAAGGACATGCCCTTTGATGGCCGTCGCCTTTTCGGCGACAAGGCAGACAACGCGCTAGAGCGCTTTAAGGACTCTCGGGCTACGGCCAGGTCCTTGGGCCTCTTCACCACCCACCCTGCGCAGTCTGCCTTTCGCCCCTTTCGTGGCTACGGAAGGGGTGCCCCGCTACGTCCCGCCCAGAGCCATAGGCCGGCGCAAGCTGTTCAGCCCCAGCGCGGCCGGGGACGTGGGAACCACCAGCGTGGTTCTGGGGGCCAGCGGGCGGGCCAGTCTACCACAGCCCCCTCTGCAGCAGCCTCCAAACCCTCCTAGTCCGACCTTTCAGGGCCACCAAACGCCCGTGGGCGGCAGGATCCGCCATCACCTCCCCCACTGGCGCACCATCACGTCGGACAGGTGGGTTTTGCAGATAGTCCGAAGGGGCTACTCCCTCCCCTTCGAGACTACCCCTCCATCCATGCCACCTCAGTACCATCGCATGTCGGAGGATCACCTGGCCCTTCTCCAACAGGAAGTTTCGGTACTCTTGGCCAAGGGTGCCATCGAGCGCGTTCCTGCCCCAGAAGTAGGTCGTGGTTGCTATTCCCAATACTTTCAGGTGCCCAAGAAGGACAAAGGCCTGCGTCCTATCTTGGATCTCAGGAACGTCAACCGCTTCCTCCGGAAGGAGAAGTTCAAGATGTTGACGCTCGCTCAGGTCTTGTCTGCCCTTGACCCTGGAGACTGGATGGTAGCGTTGGACTTGCAGGATGCTTACTTTCACATCCCCGTCCTGCCGGCCCACCGGCGTTACCTGCGGTTCACGGTAGGCCGCAAGCACTTTCAGTTTACCATGCTCCCCTTTGGCCTTACCAGCGCCCCTCGGGTGTTCACGAAAGTGATGGCGGTGGTTGCAGTTCATCTGCGCAGATCAGGGGTTCCAGTCTTCCCCTATCTCGACGACTGGCTGTTGAAGGCGGACTCGCCCCAGGCTGTCGTCTCCCACCTCCAGACTACGGCCGACCTCCTGCATTCGTAGGGGTTCTCCTTCAACGTGCCGAAGTCACACCTGACCCCCTCTCAGAAGCTCCTCTTCATCGGAGCGGTTCTGGACACGACACAGTTTCGGGTTTATCCTCCCGAACAGCGAGTCCGGGATATTCGGGCTATGATTCCGATCTTTCAGCCTCTATCCCGGGTTTCGGTCAGGATGACCCTCGGGCTGCTGGGTCTGATGGCCTCCTGCATCCTGCTGGTGGACCATGCCAGATGGCATATGCGGGCTCTGCAGTGGGACCTGAAGTTTCAGTGGGCACAACATCAGGGGAATCTGTCCGATTGCGTCCAGATCTCGGAGGGCACTGCACACCAATTGCATTGGTGGCTCACGAACCAGGATTGGGTCGGCGGCAGATCCCTCTCCCTTCCCCAACCAGAGTTCACAGTGGTGACCGATGCATCACTTCTGGGATGGGGCGGCCACCTGGGGGAGACGGAGATCAGAGGCCTCTGGTCTCCGGCGGAGTCCGGGCTCCACATCAACCTTCTGGAGCTTTGGGCGATTCGTCTTGCACTCAAAGCATTCCTTCCCTCTGTCCGGGGAAGAGTAGTGCAGGTGTTCATGGACAACAACACCGCCATGTGGTACTGCAACAAACAAGGTGGGGTGGGGTCGTGGACCCTATGTCAGGAGGCCCTCCGCCTCTGGACATGGCTGGAACATCAGGGCATGTCCCTTGTAATTTAACACCTGGCAGGTTCCCTGAACGCCAGGGCGGACGAACTCAGCCCCAGGTGCATGATGGATCACGAATGGCGTCTTCACTTGGAGGTGGTGCAAGGTCTCTTTCAGCAGTGGGGAGAGCCTTGGTTAGATCTATTCGCCACCGAAGAGAACGTGCAATGTCAGCAGTTCTGCGCGTTGGAATTTCCAAGGCGGCACTCGCTAGGCGACGCTTTTCATCGCGAGTGGAGTTGCGGTCTTCTATACGCCTTTCCGCCTATACCACTTCTGCCCAGAGTGCTGAAGAAGATCAAGCGCGACCGGGCCCAAGTCATTCTTGTGGCTCCGGATTGGGCGAGAAGAGTCTGGTATCCCGAGCTGCTCAACATGGCCATCGATCCTCCTATCCGACTGCCTCTTCGGGAGGATCTTCTGTCGCAGCAGCAGGGGACGGTCCTCCACCCGAACCTGTCCAGCCTCCACCTCCTTGCGTGGAGATTGAGCGGCGGCAGTTGGCGTCTTTTGACCTGCCTCCCGAAGTCTGCGATGTTATCTTGGCAGCCAGGCGTCCCTCCACTAAGACGGTATACGCCTGCAGATGGAATAAATTTGTGGCATGGTGCACAGCAAAGGCTGTGGATCCCCTTTCCGCCCCTCTTTCTGAGGTTCTCTTGTTCCTCCTTTCTTTGGTCCAGCAGGGCTCTGCTCTGGGCACTCAAAAGGGCTACCTTTCGGCAATTTCAGCCTTCCTTAGGCTTCCTGATCAGCCTTCTCTTTTCAAGTCCCCTGTTGTAAATAGATTCCTTAAGGGCATTACTCATCTTTTTCCTCCTGTTCCCTTCGTAATGCCCCAGTGGGACTTGAACTTGGTTCTTACCTATCTTATGTGCGCTCCCTTTGAGCCACTACATAACTGTCCTCTCAGGCTTCTCACTTTGAAAACTGCCTTTCTGGTGGCCATCACCTCTACACGCAGGGTGAGTGAGCTGCAAGCTCTTTCTTCCAAGCCTCCCTTTCTGGCTGTCCATCCGGACAAGGTCGTCCTACGAACTAGACCTTCCTTTCTTCCAAAGGTGGTTACTTCTTTCCACATTGGCCAAACCATCACTTTGCCCACCTTCTTTCCGCCTCCGCATCCTTCAAAAGAGGAAGAGAGGCTCCACCGTCTGGATCCAAAACGTGCGCTTTCCTTCCACTTGGATCGCACCAAGCAATTCCGGGTGGACGACCAGCTCTTTGTTGGTTAGGTGGGCGCTAAGAAAGGTCGGTCCGTGCATAAACGGACCATCTCCTGGTGGGTCGTTCTGTGCATCAAAGCCTGCTATTCTTTGGCAAAGAAGGAGCCTCCAGTGGAACTGCGCGCCCATCAGGGCGACGGCAGCTACCACTGCTTTGGGACGAGGAGTCCCCCTAAATGACATATGTCAGGCAGCTACGTGGGCATCGCTGCACACGTTCACCAAACACTACTGCCTGGACAGTCAAGTCTGGAGAGACGGCTTCTTTGGCCGTTCTGTCTTCCAGGACTTTCTGGTGTGAACTTGGTTCGCAGACCCACCTCCGGGGTTGGTATTGCTGGGGTATCTATTCTAAGGTAAGGAATCTATAACTAACTGTTTCTTTCAGATGAACAAGTTACTTACCTTCGGTAACAATATATCTGTAAGAAACATAGGTTAGTTATAGATTCCTTACTGCCCCACCCATCCTCCCCGTTCTGCGAACTGACTTCTAGGGTTAAGGACATCCTTTGAGGGCCCTAGTTTTGTGCAACAGTGGTCAGTGTCTTGCATGGCTCTGGGCTTCTGGCGTGGAAAGTCGTGTACAGAACTGACGTCAGCGCGCGAGGGCGGCGTCTATGTAGCTACCGCGACGTCATCCCGCCGACAACGAACGCGGAGT